>VWZY01010390.1:65421-80625 GCA_013399075.1 Chloroceryle aenea
TTTTTTTTAATGTTACTGGTGGGCATCTCTGCAATTTCAATTTCAAATCTGGCCACAGAAAAGTGCCAGGAGGTTTCTCTACTGACTGTGATATGAGGCACTTCATATCTTTTCTGACTTCTTCTTGTAAGATATTTCTGAATTAAAATTATTCTGTTTTCACAGTTCAAAATTCCACTAACTTTCCATTGAATACCAGCTCTGGGTACTTGCTTTGGTCTAGTCACCTGTAAAGCCAGGGATAAAATGTACAAAGGCTGGCCAAAATATTAAGCCTTTCTCTTTTGTCTCCCAGGAAGAGACTGTTATCTATGATGTGATGCATGTGAAAAGAAAAGCTCTTTTTTGCGGTAAACGATTTCATGTTGCAATTTTCTATGCATTTCATAGCAAGATGGAAGGAAATAGGGTTAAAAAATGCAATCATGGGGAAGTTGGAGCATATCTGTGTATAAAGTATACCTCCCCTATTTACCTGCTCTGTTCTCAAGTTACTTCAGTGCTGAAATCAAACTTCATGTTACCTTTAATCATCCTGGGTTCTCACTCAAATGTTTCCTTTTTTTTTACTGTTGTACCACTCATTCTGCTTGAAATCAGATTTTTTTTTTCACACTTGACAGTTTAGCACAGAGTGCTTCAACTAGAATTTCTAATTCCATGTAAGCAGTTGTTATAAAATCCCCCCAAAAATGTATAAATAAAACATATTAATCTGAAACTCCCATGTTTCCTGGAGAAGGATGTGATAATTTACCTATTGAAAAAGCACCATGTGTTAAAAGCTTCAGAGCTAAACCAAATTATTTTTCCAAAATGAGTCATACGGGACAGCACAGTGTGAAAGTAGCTCCAAGACGAGTGCATCTGAGGCAGGCATAATCATGCTGATAGCGTTCTTTGCTTGCAGGGGCTACAAAGCTTAACTCCACCCTACTTTATGAGATAACAGGATGTCCTAGTTTGAGTTAGAACAGAGCTAATTTTGTTCAGGGATTTTACTTTTCAGCTCAGTCTCTTCAAACTAACTGCACTTTCTGAAGTTAGCAGCCTGTTTGCACAGTCAGTGTCTGTGAAACACCCCATGTTTAGAGTTACTACCAAGACCAAGTGTGCAGACCAAGGCCACTGCTAGAACTTTTGCACCATGTTAGATGGTGCAGAAAGTAAAAGGCTGCACCTGCAGGGAGGAGCAGCCAGGACAGGTGACCCTGAGCTGACCAACAAGGTATTGCATCGCATGTGCATCATATTTGGTATAAAGCTAAGGGATCATGGTCAAGCTCTCCTCTTCAATGGCCAGCATCTAAGGAGGGCTCTTGTCTGATCTGCATTCAATCCCAGTCTCTTTGTTCCTGAATCCATTTCTCATCTGCCACTGAGTCCAGTCTGGGACTTCCCCAGTGCCTGCCCACAGTATCAGTGGTAACAGTGATTTAATTGCCAACACAGGGGTTGGGTTTGATTTTGGGTTTGTATATAAATATGCATATATTACATTTTGTTATTTTCATTAAAGCCGTTTTAGTTTTCTAATCCCTTAAATCACCCTTATTCTCTTTCAGCCTGTAGGAAGGGAGAGGGGTTAACAGCATCTGCAGTTGGCCTAGTGGATGGTACCAACCCTAAACATTGACACATGACGGGAGATACAGTACAACATGCTGTTTAACCTTGTCTACTTTCAGTGGTAGTACCAATATATTTACTAATAAAAACATTTGCAAAATCACGTGAAGAATAATGGAGACTTCTGGCAGATCTTTCTGTAACAGCACATGGGCCTCTTGTTGTCTGGACCTTTCTATGGCCTCTGCTGTTCCTTATTTTGATTCTGCATATTTTTTGTTCAGCAATGTCATTTTGGAATAACTTTGGTTTAATAGAACACATGGAAGGACTCAGAAGTGTTTAGTGCTATATCAGGATAGTGAAGAGAAATCGCACATGACTGGCTTTTTGTCTTTCCATCTGTTTCTTAAAACTATTTATCATTCTGATACTCCTCTGAATTTATCAGTCATTGGCTTACGCTTTATTCTGGTCAAAGGTTTTAAAACGTTTATTAAAAGGAATGCTATTCTCCCTAAAATAAATAATCTTTTGTAAAAGTCATGCCACCAAGCCTACCTGATGGGGAGAACAGGCAAATTGTGTAATATGCAGAGAAACTTCAAATGCTACCATGAGAGATGTTTCTGTACTACTTATTGTTCCCATGGAATTACAAAGGTAGCTGGCAGTCAGATCATTAGGAGTGGAAGCATCAAGCTGCTGTATTTCCTGCAGTGTGACACAAAACCTTGTCCAAGAAAGGCATGGTAAAAATAGGTTGATCATTTACAAGCACCTAAAAGAAAATAAGAAAGTTGTTTAAAGAGTGATTTGATGACAGCAAGAAGGACAGAATCAGAAGCAGGGGAGCTATTCATACTGCTGATAATCATAAGTGCCAAACTGGCAAGCAGCCAAGGTGCCTACTAGGCAGGGATCAAAGACACATATGGTGAGTCTCAAGCAACAAATAAGCCATAGAGTTCTGGCAAGCACTGCAGGAATAATATGCTCCAGCTCTGACAAAGAAGATGAGGGCGAAAGAAAAAAAAAAAAAATGGGGCTACCAATAGTGGATCATACCTCAGGGAAAACAAAGCTTTCATCATTCCAGTTTTATTGGAGAAAAATGCAGATAACTTCTCACATATGGTAGGTCTGGTTGATCTAAATTGATGGGAAATGTAACACAATGTTAAAAAAGATTCTTTACAGTTGTGGCAGTAAATCAGTGTTCCATTAGCAGCGGCATCTTTCAAAGACGGCATTCTTCAGAGAGTTAGTAATAGATTTACACTGCCAAAGTAAGACTGCACTCCAGGTGATAGACACCTGGCATTTGAAACAGACACAATCAAGAGGAAAGTCCGAGTTACATCTTGCCAGATGTTGGATCTTGTTATTTTCTATTCTTTCACTAATTCAGTCAGATGGCAGGGTTTTTGCCAACTAGATCACCATGTAAAACACACAAACAAACGAAAAAAATTGAAACTATTTTATTCTCATGCTATTAGACAGCATTAAATAAGAAGAAAAGAAAATTCTGTAAGCTTAGACCTAGTTGCATGATCACAACAGTTATACACCTATATACAGTCCTAAAGGGATGTATCATAAGCTATGATATTTATAAGGAGCATTTACACTGGTAAGAATGGTACTCTGCAGCCCTTCGGGTGATCTCCAAAGTATCTACAGCACTACATAAGCACATATAATTGTTATGAGGCATATCAAAGACATCGGAGAATTGTAGCAGAAAATACTTTTTTATGGATAACATTTGAGATATTTCCATCACTGGCAGAAATGCTGAAGAGCTGAATGTGTCCCTTGTCTGACTCCATCATTTAGACTGTAATTTTTTCATCTTAGTGATGTAACCTATCACTTGCCATTATCAGGAGAAACTATGGATCAGTTCCTGAATGGATTTTCAAGGTGTTATTACAATACCTAAGAAAAGATTTCCTTTTCAGAGCAAGTGGCTTGCCTGCTGTTACACAGACTACCTTTCCTTTGTTTTCCATATAAATGTGGTGAGTATCTCCTTATCCCCTCCAGCCAGACTTTTCTACCAATAAATACTTATGTATTTCTTGTATGGATTTTAAGGTGCAATATTCAGTAACCTCTGGTTTCCTTCCTACTTTTATATTATTAAAAGCCAACAAACTATTATCCTTTGTCAATGGGGCTAGCTTTCTTGCTCTTCCAACAAGTGACCCCTGCACATCATATAGTACAAAGAGAAACTAAGTCATCCTTAGGAAATATTTACTGAATAAGGACATGCTGGGACAGCTTTAATGCTATATCCACTTCTTCTCACGTAGAGAGCATTTATCAGCGTTTAACCAAAACAACGCAAAATAATCACCTGGCAAGTGTACCTGCACTGCATTCTGGGGGATAGTGCTTTCCAAACAGGAAAAAAGAGTTAAAGAACTGCACCTTTTCTGTGTTCTCTTAGGAGCAATTCTTCTGATTTATTTAAAACATGTATTTCTCTTTTATCAAATGAACTATATTCTTATGTATGCATTTATCTCCCCACAGACTTCAGAGAACCTAGGGTAACTACTCAGATGTAGATAGCTACATTAGCTACATTTGCTTGAATGAGTCCCACATCAGCTAACATTATTAAATCAAATACATTGTCACTGCATTTAACTTTATACTTGTGCAGACAAGGGAAGTCTCATACTAGTATTATTGGCAAACTTGTTGATGACTTCACCGGAAAACTCACCAAGGAAGCTAGAAGCAGACTGAAATGGAAGTTACAGATCATAAAAAGGTTTAAGCTGGAAGGGACCTTAGAGACCATCTAATCCAACCTCCCCGCCATGGACAGGGATGATTCTCAACTAGAGTAGGTTGCTCAAGGCCTCATCCATCCTGGCCTTGAACACCTCCAGGAAGGGGGCATCCACAACCCTTCTGGGCAATCTATTCCAGAGTCTCACCACTCTCGTACTGAAGAACTTTTTCCTAAGATACAATGTAAACCTATTTTCCCTCAGTTTAAAACCATTACCCCTTGTCCTATCACTGGGCACTGTTGTGAAAAGTCCCTCTCCAACTTTCCTATAGGATCCCTTCAGGTATTGGAAGACAGTTATAAGGTCACCCCAGAGTCTTCTCCAGACTGAACAATCCCAGCTCCCTCAACCTATCCTCATAGCAGAGGATGAAATGTAATCTATAAATATAATTGTATACTGCAGAAAATTTTTATATGTTAAGGGTTACATGGTAATAGTTCTGAGTCAGGTAGATAAAGACAGAACTAAAGAGTGTATCCCACTGGCAGAAGAGTGTTCAGCTTCAGCAGTAAGGGGAGGAAAGAAGATGGAATGGCAGTGGAGTGTTTCTGGGAAACCGAGATAATCCGAGGGACTCTGCATTTAGGCAATGAAATCACAAGAATAACAGATTGATAAATTGCTAGCTTGCTTGTTGATGATTTTATTACAAACCCTAAGATCTAATATGCTGATGTCTAATACACTAATATCTAATACACAATTTCTCTACTTCAACTTTTCCAGCAAGAGAAAATTAATTAGACATTATCCAATAAATCACAAATATATATAGGCAGTATGAATCCAGAAGTTAGATTTCTCTATTCTTTTGGGGCTTATTCTTTTAATTACTAAATTAATGTATAAAACTATTTTGTAGACATACCAGGAAGAAGTGTTTTAATTTGGTTTTTTAGGCATTTGCCATGTAACTGTGCTTTAAAAATTATTTAGGTTACTCAGTTACCATGTCCCTGACATTAAATTGTTCCAGAGCAGTAGAAAGAGTTTAAGTTCTAGTATAGTGACCTGTCACTAGAATTTTTTGATTTCTTCTGTGACAAACATTATTTGATCTAGGACCAATAATAAATGGAGAAGAAGGCTTCTGGTGCAGTATAAACTTGCCTAATTTGTCAAGCAAACAGTAAAATAGGCAGAGGTATTATTGAACAGAAAAAACAAACTTTATGCTTGCAGATAAAGGCTGTGCTTGCCAAGGTAGTCTGCTTGTGTTTAATATGACAATTTAATGTTTTTCAATTTAATTCACATCATTTTGCCTAAACAATGCATAATTAAAATGCGTATCCACTATAACTGAATGCAGTTGTTAAATTATCAACACAACAAAAACTTTTGGACAATATACTACTAAATTATGAAAAATAAATTGAAGTAGTGTGTAATATGGAATAAAAACAAATATTGCATGCACCATAATACAAAGTAATCCGAGATCATCAAATAAATGTGTGCATCATTTATTTCTCCTTTTCTGTTTGTATTTAACTTCAGAGTCAGATTGCAGTTTTCAGCTGTGTCCTGAGATCTAAAATCCCCTTTGTTTGCATGCATAAGTTCGGACAAAGCATTGTGGTTTTTGGCTACAACAGCAAAGACTCAACTGAAAGCAAAGACTGAGGCAAATGAATGCTGTAACTCTAGAGGAAAGGCTGACATAGGAAATACTGGAATGGTATTGACATTTAGGGGTTCCTTTTTCAGCATAATGGTAAGCAAGACCATGATATAGTAAAACAAATGGAAAAAAATCTAGGTTTTTACATCTTCTTTCTCTATCTTCATCACTAATACAAGAGGTAATCACATAAAAATTAATGTGTACTGCTTCATGCTACGGTTGCAGTAATAGGTACTTTCTTGCGTTCACAGCATTTCAAACAAAACCACATCTGTAAGCTTCATCTGGGGCGAAAAAAAACAGTAACACCTTTAAATTAAAACAGATGCCATATTGTGAAGCAGAATAGCAGAATGCATGTTAGTTGATATATGTTTAGGGACCCACGGTACTGCTTAGGCAATACTCTGTGAAAGAGAGAAATAATCTTTTTTTCATAACAAGAATGTCATTTGTAGTATCAACAAAATCCACACTACCCTTAATGACTTCTTTCCCAGCTTTAAAGAACAATTCACCTCCAAAGAGGATGTTGTATACCAGGACAAGAAGACATTTGGTTTACGTAGTAAATATGAGGATTTTAAGGTCTATGTGTCAGCTCATAGAATTATATGACAAGAATTAGAAATTTTCTTTAAAAAATTCATAATCTTATAATCTTTTTGGTTGCAAAGAAAGGCTTTAAAATGTGTCAGTGTCTCAGTATGAGAGGGTACTGGTTTGGGCTGATGTGGAGTTAATTTTTCTCATGACAACTCATACATGTTTGGATTTGTGATGAAAACAGTGTTGATAAATCAACACCCATGTATTAGCTATTGCTGAGCAATGTCAAAGCCATCTCTGTTTCTCACTGTGTACTCCCATCAAGCAGGCAGAGGATCGTCAAGAAGTTGGGAGACACAGGCAGGACAGCTGACTCCAGCTGACCAAAGGGATATTCCATACTATATGATGTCATGCTCAGCAGTAAAAGCTGCGGGATAGAAGGAGGAAGTGGGGTGACATTCAGGGTTATGGTGCTTGTCTGTCACAAGTAACCGTTTCATGTGATTGAGCCCTGCTTTCCTGGAAATTGTTGATTAGAAGTAGTGAGTGAATTCCGTATTTTGCCTTTTTTGCACATACAACTTGGCTTTACCTATTAAACTGTCTTTATTTCAACCCATGTTCTCCTTTTTACCCTTATGATTTTCTCCCCCATCCCACTGTGCGAGTAAGTGACTGCGTGGTTCTGAGCTGCCCACCAGGGTTGAACCACAACAGATGCAGCTGTTTATCTGCATAAGACTACAGGAGATTAAAATAGGTATGGACAGTTTTAGCTAAATCTCCTATTTTAGGTATTTAAATTAGGCATTATAAAATCTATGGGGTTTTAGAGAGATTTAGGCTCCCTAAGCTGCATTTTTCTGCCAGTCAGCGGAGAGAGGTGCCTGCATCACCCTCAGGAAGTTCTTTGGAGCAGCTTAGCTACAGGCTCACTTCTTCACTGTGATGAAGGAAGTTTATGTGTCTCTTCTAGGCAGTGCTCATGTTGAACAGGTACACACTGAAGTTTGGCCAGGAGGAAGCATCAAGCACAAAGGAATAGGCAGGAACTCCTGGCTTAGAGTTTGGGAAGCCTTCAGAGTATTGAATGCACACTTCCCATTTCCTAGGATAGAATCCTAAATGCCAAACCAAATGTTGACAGTGGATCACTGTACAGCCTGGAATTTGGGCAATAAGGAATTAAAATCATTGCATAGAATATTTCATTAAATTCGATAGTAATGCATTAGTGTAACAGATCTGTCTTTTCTTTGACTTTTAGGTATTGCTGGTCCTAGTGGAGAGAGATGCTTAAAGATCTGTAGTTTCCTTTGAGGACAACAGGTAAATAGGCTTTTGGACTTAAAACTATTCTTTATTATTTTTGTAAAAGTTTTTTTTGTCTCCTGCACGTACAGAACTTCCATTAAAACTTTTGAGGTGTTTCATACCATGTTAAGGAACATAATTTAACCCAGTGTTTCATTTATTATAAACCAGATTTGTAATTCCGAGTTCAAAGAGAGATATAAAAAAGACATCATGTAGCACAGTGTTAATGGAGATAGTTTGAGTTGTTATAGTCCTCTTTCAGTGAGCCTTTTGAGGAACAAGGGAGAAGGGGAACAGGTCACTATGGGGTACCAGAGACCCAAGACAGGAGCAGCAGCATTGTAGCCACAGAGGCATCAGGACTTCTCCAGTGCATGACAGCCAGGAAAGGAAGCTTTCTTTTGCAATTGGTCCCAGAGAGACTTTGGCTCTTCAGTCTCATTAACATCCATTTCGTGCTCCATGCCATAGTGTTGTCACCACACATGTTTATGAGACAAGGAACTTGTGTTCCTATTGTAAACACAGTGTTGTTTACCCATGGTACATCTGTGCCTGAAGTAGTGACCACTATATTTAAATTACCAAAGCTTTTCCATTACAAAAGTGCATCCAACTGTTTCTAAAAGCACAGACATCTCCATGTCTCATAGCAAGAGTTTGCAGCAGGATAGCCTGAAGTCGGGAACATGCCCTCTGTTCTCCCAGTGAATATCAATTTAATTTCTAAAATGTTGAGAAATGTAATTATCTAGCTATGATTTGCTCGTTTATGTTTGCCAGAGGCTAACAGCTAAGCAGTTTAATATTCCAGATTTTGCTCTTGTATGTAGCTCCAGCATGGGAAACAACACTAAACCTACATCTGGAGCCCACATAACTCAATTCCTGCCACTGCTCCATAACAAACACTCTCAAAGAGCAAAACTTAGTGAGACACTAGGAAGAGTTCTGGAATGAAAATAAAACTTTATCCTTCAGGGCTTGAGACAATTTCTAAGTATTAGGATTTAGGATAAGACCTCCATAATAGAGAAATAATCCAACATCTGCCTACTGTAAGGGGTTTTGCACCTTTGTGTAAAACATCTGGTGCTGGCTACCACCACAGACAGGTTGCTACGCTTCATAGATTACACATCTGATTCATATGATTTTTATAATATGGGTAGAAAGTTTGCAGAATGCTAATTCTGAGGGAGTTCAGTTTTACCTGTGAACTCTTTCGTTTCTACTAAAACTTTGTTTCTGCTAAAACAATGATTTCCAGCAAGAGATCATCCAGCTAACACCTATAAGATGATAATTATGAACATACAAAAATATAACGATACTTGCATGTTTGCCTTGAGCTTGACTGCATCCAGATGGAAAGTAAAATGTGATTCCTATCCCAATTTATCAAAATGACAAAACAGAAATATGGAAAGGGAAAGTAAATCAGAAAATAATAAGCTTTTAAAAGCCTTTTATTTAGAAAAATGGTACAAAATAGCCATTACTGTTTTTTTTAGACAGAAATAGCTAGGAAGGCAGAGTATAGAATCTCCTGCTGTTTATCCGTGTTGTGACTAGATTTTATGAATTAGCATATTAACTATGAAGACGTGGATGCAATGCTAAGGACTTTTAAGAATAGCAAGAAATAAGCTTTGTTTGTCATGGCTAGATATCTGAGAGAATCGTTGCTATGGCATTTGAACAGTGAAAAGGTAAAAAGGAAGAAAGCCTTCTTAAATGGAAGGGAGATCAAATTCAGGCTCTAAGAGCAGAGGAATAGGTGGGGTTTCCAAAGTTGGAGGTAAAATTCTATCCAGAAGGAACAAAATTCTAACTCTGGTGAATGCTCCACCCAAAAGAGAGTTGTATGGAAAAGGTAAAGGCAGTTAAAGTGTCTTTTCTGATGGAAGATGTGAAGCAATCAGCTAAATTAAGGAGCAGATTCACTGCATGATGAATAATTCACCACCCTTCTTCTTATTAATCCTCTAGTCTGCCTGCGCAGATTTGACATCCTTCTGTAGAAGCATAAATGATCTGTTAAGTGTGGTAATTATTGTATTATATTCCCAATGTGGTTTATCTGGAATGTACTGTCATGAATTATTGTACAGCTGGAATAAAAGAATTAATTAAAGTATTAAAGTAATATGAAATTTTTACTGCCAAAAGGCTGTAACGGTCATTATGCATAACATCAGTGATTTGGGCTTTTCAAAGCACAAATCAAAGAGAGAGTGAATGAAGTCAACAATCAATGAGATGCACATTCAGGATTAACTAGGCATCATTAAAATAAGTGGCCTATTATTCTACATACTATGTAGGCAATTTAAACAAAAGAAGAGACTTAGAAAAGAAGGTGTTTGAGGGATACAGTTATGAAAAAAAATAGTGTATCTTGCTTAAATAGATTGTGTAGCTAGTCTTAGAGAAAAAGGGGAAGGGGTATAATTGAAAACATATTTCCTAAGGAATGATATCTGAAAACAGTGATTCAGCTTTTCAAAACAAACTGCAAATTATATTCCCATACCATTAAGAAAGCAAATGATTCCTTTGATTCATAACACATGTCATCATGACAAATCAGAAAAGTATGACTTTTTAACCAAGGTTAAAATTGAGTATGTCACGTTTTTCCCTTATACCATAAAAACAAGGATGAATTTCATGGTAGGCAGAATATTTCGAACTGCTAAATATTCTTATTGAAGTACATATTTAGGCAGGTCTTAACTAGTAGGAATTACTATCTTTGCATAAGGTATCATGGAAGCTAAGAGCTTAGCAGAATTCTAAAAAGGTCCGATGTCCACCTGCATGAAAAGATAGCTATAAAAGAAAGGTTAAAAAATATAACAATTATTTACCCTGTTGACATGAGGTGGATTTAGAGAGGTTTACTCAGAAGCAGATTTGATTATGTGTCACTGTCTGATTTTTTTTATAATAAACAATGGATTGCAGATCCTGAGATAAGTTATTTACGATCTAGACCTTACAACTAGTGTAGTTGTATCTTAATATGTACATAAAGAGATAAGTTAATAAATACCTCTGAGGCAAAAAAAACACATCATGTGCACCAATATGCGATATTATATTTTTAATAAGAATACTAATCAGGTAATACTTTCTCCATTTTATAGTGCTGTAACACTCTATCTCTACCACTCCATCTCTACCACTACTAAAGATAAGGCCATATACAACAGCTGAAAAGACAGGAACTGTGATAACCTGAGCGCCACTTACTTAGCTGTGATTTCACAGTAGGTAGCATGTCACCTAGCAACAGCAATATAGGGGCATGAGGGATGATATCAGAAGACAATAAAGTTGATGGATATGTGGCTGTGATGAAATCAATTTTCTCCTAAAAAGGCTGCCTAGCAGTAATTACATGAAGAATATTTGGGCAACAAGGGGCAACTGACCATGCAAGATATGAACCAATACTATGATAGCATTTAATCTCTCTTGAGGGGGGCTGTGGGATTAGTAAGGAGAACATCCTATTTCTGCTGTGACTTAGTACTCTGCAGAAGGAAGAGAGCTGGCTAGTAGCTGTTATGGGCCTGGCTCCCATTCTTAGCCATTACTGGTGCACTGGTATGTACAGAGATGTACCATCAAGGTCTGTTTTCCTGACCTGTGCTGCCTAAACACAACTGCAATGCAAAGGGAGTCATCTTGGCTTCAGAAGAAGAATTAGGATTTGCTCCAAGGGAGCAAAATCACTTTATTTTCCTCCATAAAATAAGAAATCCTGAAATCCTGTGTAACGACAAAGTATTTGGCCTTTGTGCAGGTATAGTGCATAGGGTCTGGAGCAAGACAAGTTGCCAGATGTTTACATTTGCTCTTAACCCTGCCTAACCATCTACATCCTCACTGATGGTTTCATAATAGATGCAAAGAATACATTTCTATGAAGTCCACTACTCTGTCACCCATACTTCCTCAATTATCACTGTCTTAAGAGCAGTCATAGCATTTAACACAAGAATTTCCTACATGAAACTTCTTCTGCCACAGAAGGCTCACATATATCTTACAATGATATCAGTGAACCCCTCTTTCTACCCTAAGATTTTATACTGCTTCCTATTACTGCAGTGTTTGAATGCTTTCTGTATAGAATCAGTAGCAATAGCAATGTCTCTATTTTGGAAAAAAAAAAATTAACTGCCTTTGGACTGGAGTTTGTTCCTGAGATGCAAGATTTTAGCTTTTTTTTTTGTTTATATGGATATATTATCAAATACTAACACTAGAAGCATCACTGTGACTGCTGGTTTAAAGATATGCACAAGAAATTTGTAAGCAGATGCAATATCTTTAATATTAATTAAATTTAATATATTTGCAAAACAAAACAAAACAACAAACAAAGACATACAGATAATCCCTTGGGCACATTAATCCTTCTGAAGAGCATCAACTTTTTGCTGCAGGGACAAAGAAGTTTACTAGCTGAGAGATTCAGTAGTTTCGTGAGAGAAGGACAAGTCAGGGTTATGAATATTGTTCTGCAGCAGTAAAGTTTCTTCAAAGAAGGATTTTGTTAGCAGAATGAGAAGTTTAATGTTAGAAAGAAAAGAAATCTGTTTTTTTGTCTAGTCTTACTAGATAATCTGGTAAAACAAAACTTGGTTCCTCTGGAATATGATCCTGTAGATTTCCATGTGTTCCTGTTCATGTAATGCCTTGTATATACTTTTACGGCTGGATTCATGAGCTGAAGCTGTTAAATTTAATTTCTAGCAAACTAAATAGCTTATGGTCTAGTTTTATTATTCATATTTCTGAACCTTAAGCAATAAGACATTGCCTGTAGGGATGTGTTAAACCAACACATGACTAATCTGCCCCACGAGAGCATGAGTAAAGGAGGGGCCATATATCCACAGATGATCCCCTGTGACTTTTTGTCATTATTCCTGAAGACAAAATAGTATCATTTTTAAAATAGTGCAATAATAGAGAATAAAGCTTGGTGACTAACATGATGAACTGTTAAAAAAATTTAATAAAGCATAACAAAACTGTAGGATGAAGTGGGATGGCAGGAGTCTTCTTGGTATCATTCTTTAACTTTGACAGATTCACCTGCTGTGAAAGGAGATAAAGGAAATTTCCCACTGAGATGTAAACTTTTTAGACCCTGATCTGCAAGTCACAGAGTGTGGAAAGCAGTCTGAGGTGGGCCTTGCTCTCCAACTGGAATGTATTTTAAATCATTCTGGAATGTTTTGGGTATCTATATTAATCTTAATGATAAAGTATATTTTCTCAAATGAAGCACCAGTCTTCCTTTAAAGCAAGCACTCTCTTTTATATGTAAACTCTACTTATGTATTTCTCAGCAAAATACCAGTCATGCATATTTTCCTCATGAAAAATGACAGGCAAACTGCAGTTCTGCTATTTGATGTATGATTTATGCTCCAAATTACAACTGCTTTCAATTTGATCCATTTGTTTAGGGGAAAACCTCTGTACGGATGAAACCTCCCTCACTGGGTGAGTACTTGAGAGACTTGCCGCACAAGTTTGAAATTGCTCAGCACATTTGGCAGGCTTTCCTCTGGAGAGGCTCAGGCCTGTAGTAATCCTGGTGTAGCAGATCAGAAACAAAGTGAAATGGGAAAGCAATACCAGGGATGGTTGCTTAGCACGTGTCTGCAGTGTATTTTTTTTTTGCCATTGTGCAGCCGGTTGTGCAATATTGTAAACTGGCCTCTTACTGTGTAGCAAAAGTGACAAACCTGAAAACAGCAAACCACTGTAATGTGCAAACAGTATAAAATTGGTACCGTGCTTATTGTTAGCATAATGGAATGCAACTGTGTGACTGTGCTGCTTGAGGACTCTGTTTTGTGAGGTACGGAGCATTCTCAACTTAGGACATGTAATATTTTAAAGTGAGGAGCTGTATAAGGCAAAACCAAAGGCATTTTATTGTGTCATCAGGTCTGATTACCCAAAATAACTCTGCTTGAGTGAAGACCTTGATATCCTATATGCCAACTTTATAGAAAAGCTATTGAAACTTACAGGCCTCAAGTCCATAGGTCCCTCAACACCTGCAGTGTCTGAGCAGATTCAGTCTTATTCATATTTTGTTCTATAGACAATGGAATGTTACACTAAAAAGGCATTAGATACCTTGTGTAATGCAAAATTAAAAATCTGAATAAATGTAGCAGTTCCTACATAAAAAGGATACCTATTGATCCCAATTGGATTTTATCAGCATATGAGTTGAAGGATGATGTGTAATGCATATTAATAATTTATGCTAAGTTGGAAGAAATAGTTCCTTCTCTATATGTTTGAAAATTTGCTAGATTAAGATTTCAAATAATATGATTTCTAGGGAGAAAATTTGCATGTGTGCCCATGTACACATGATAAAATGTATCATTTATTACTAATATCGACATGAGCTTGCACAGCATTCACTTATATTTCTACCAGTATTTAATTATTGATGTATCTACCTCTAATATATCTAAGTTACATACAGAGTATTATTTGTTTGAAAGCAGTTCCAGACATAACCAGTGAACTATCCTTTATAAATATTTGTAAAGAACAGTTTCCCTTATGCTTTCTTCACAATTAATTCAACTGGGCAGTGATTCAGGTTTGTAAACATGGATGCCTGGTATCTTTAACCATTGTAGTTAATGAGACATTTGAATGAGCCTAACAGATATGAAATAAGAAATGATATATATTTTGTATGGAATTGGGAGGCATATGGGACTGTGACCCGTGCCTTTCTACAATGGCTGTGCATCTGCTATAATTGCCTAATAAGTGGTTTAAGGTTAACATAAAGATAAGCAGCTCCAGGCCCTCTGGATTTTAAGCTCTGTCTTATGTTCTGTCAGTGAAGCTTCTGTTTTTCTATTTCCAATATGAAAAAAAAAAAAAAAAAGGGAAAGAAAGTGTATCCATATCTACCACCTCATCTTACTTATTCAGCTATATATATTACATAGTGCAACAAGGTGAAAAAGCTTTTCCATTTTGATTTCATGTCTTCCATGAAACAATGGGGAGTGGTGAAATCTATAAGCTCATAAAGAATCTATCTTCTCATACTAAGAATGATCCCCAGTGTTTTTGTTTACCCAAAATTAATGATGTTCTTCTTTTGCAGGGATATATTCTGGGCCTGATGATTCCCACATTGCTATGGCGAGAACTGATTTTGTTGGCTCCTAGCAGTGTCAAAAAGAACAAACATTAACTTTTCCAAATTTACAAAGATAAACCATAAAAATATTAAACCTATATTTTTAT
>VWZY01010390.1:83825-110477 GCA_013399075.1 Chloroceryle aenea
GGGTTGGCCTCTTCTCCCAGGCAACCAAAAACAGGACAAGGGGACATGGGCTCAAGCTCTGCCAGGGGAAGTTTAGGTTAGATGTTAGGAAGAAATTCTTTACCGAGAGGGTAATCAGGCATTGGAACGGCCTGCCCAGAGAGGTGGTGGGTTCACCATCCCTGGAGGTTTTTAAAAAGAGATTGGACATGGCCCTTAGTGCCATGATATAGTAATTGGAGTTGGATCAGGGGTTGGACTCGATGATCTTGGAGGTCTTTTCCAACCCAATCTATTCTATGATTCTATGATTCTATGAATATAGTCTGTTTTAAAAGTGAAATTTTTCTAATGTTACTCTCTTTTACTTAATTTCCTTACTTAGTGATGATTAAACTTAAGTCTCTGTCATGCATGAGAGGCAAAGATGTCTTTATGTCACTTTTAGTGTTATTGAGGTTCAGCAGAAACTTTTTTTGACTGTGATAGCAGTTAGCTCTCTCAAATTTACACAAATCTGTGCATAGACTCGAAGTTACAGGGATCACTATAGTACGGGAATGCTCTGGACTAGCACCTCTTCTGGGAAAGCCCACTTTTCATGAATAAAAGTCAGTCAGAACACAGTTTTTTAGGTCATTTCCATCACCATGGTATGGGGATTCATTATGCGGGAGAATTTAAATCTGCATACATCAATTAGACCAGCAGCTGTTTCGTAGCACCTGAGTAGTACAAAGGAGATAGAATTAGACTGAGAAGAAAACTGATGTTGTAGCAGGTCGCAATTCAGTAAAGCATTCAGCTTCACCTCAAATATTTCCATCTGCAAAGCTGTATCTGGAGAAGGCATAGAGCATTTACAGAGCACTTGACAAAAGGGTAAATTCTTTGTCATTTTCCATAGCAGCTTTCTAGTGAAGGAAAACACTTGTAGAGCAACAGAAATAACTTTCCTTTTACAGAAGTAAAGTTTACTAGAGATGGTTCCCACATGGAGAAGAAATGCCTCAGATTTTTTTTAGCATTTACTTGGCACTTGGGACCTATTTATTACTTCATATACTTGGATGTAATGGCAGTTAACACACAGTTATGATGGGGAAGTGATGTAGGATTCTAAAATATACAAATTGCAGTACATATTAAACTTTAATTTGCTGCCAGTCTCAAGTCTTTCAGCTTTTTTTAGGACTGCAGGGCCCCTTCAGAAGCATGGTGGACATGAGCTATATTAGCTCTTAGTTAAATCCAGTGCTGCAAGCCAGCTCACTGGGGGAATAATATCAATATGATTTCTCTTTGCACTTCCCTGTTGCTGTGGAGAGGATGTGCGTAAATAATTGCAGGTTTTGCAGAAGCCCAAGTGTACAATACCCAGCTTCCACGGTCACCTTACAATTTGGTGGTTTACAACATTTGTATTTGTGGCAATATATTTGGTAAATCCTTATAGTTTTACTGATTACAGTGAAAGTACAGGAAAATATCACAATTAATTATAAGATTCAGTGCATGATTAAGACACCTGAATTTATGTGTCTACATGTGGTTGTCTCCATGTGTGCTAGACACACACAAGCTCCGATGGCAGCCAATGAAGACATAGCCAATGCAGGCCTTGGATCTGGAAAAGCCATTCCCAGTTCCAGGCACAAAGTGAATTAAATCACTCTTTAGACTGTGCTGATTAGATAACTGCTATCACAGAAGCTTAAACACCCTTACTGGGATTCAGTTACCTAAGCTTAACATTCCTGTTTATGAAATCCCAGTGCCATTTGAGATGCCATCATCTCCTGGCTCCCAGTTTAGACAAGTACATGTCTCCTGCAGGCCCTGTAACATCTGTCAAATCTGCTGCAGATGTTTTGAACAACCTCAAGCACCCCAAATTAAAATGCTGTAAGTGGGAGATTATCTTCAGCTTCACACCTTTTAAAGGTTTGGATGGTTAATTACAGATTAAGGAGATACTTCTCTCTGGTGGTGGTTCACAGTTTGGAAACTGGAAGCATTTTTTTTTCTTTCAAAAAAACTTAAACAACCAAGTACCTTCTGTATAGCCAGTAGTGCAGTGGTAGTGACCCACATCCTGCCTAAGCAGTGCTGAGCTCTTGTATGTAACTGCAGAAGTTCCCCAGCCATCACTATAGTTTTGGCACTGTTAATATCAGTCAGCACACCATGTAGTTACTAATTTTCCTCATCACAGCCACTGACTAGAAAACATTTGATCAGGCAATGACCGACTTTGAAATCATATGCTTAAATATATAGGAATTTTAAATACTGCAGTTAGTTGAGTAAGGGGTGAGAAAATCTGTGCTTTAGAGTTAAGCTTCTGAAGGGGTATTCTGCCATATAAATTCTGCTTTAATCTTAGTTATCCCAGCTCTTGAGTACCTAAATAATTTGTCAAGAAAGTCATTGTCTGGTTATAGGAAAAAAGTTGAATTAAAATGTTCATAGTTTTAAAAATCTTTTAACATCAAGTTAGAACTGAATTATCACACATTGTATATAAATCTGCTGTGCTTTTTTTTTTTTTTGTCCTGCACCTTAAATCATCATACTGCATAATGGAAAAGATACATTGAACACAAAAGCAGGAAGATTCTTTAGTATCGTACTAAAATTTTAAGTAACTGTTAGCTTTTGCTTCTGGAACTTGAATAAATGAATGTGTCTTTTATCACACCATAACAGGATGCTAAATATATTATTTAACAGTGAAGTATAAAAGTACACAGAAATGTCAGTGAGAGCTTGCTGGGATGAAGTCAACTCATTACTACAGAAATAAATATAAATCACAAATACAGTGTAATCAGGAAAATAACGGTGACTATTTTTAGATAATGACATCCTCCCGCCCCTTGAGTGATGATAGAATAACCTTCAAGTTGGAAGCACATAAGAAACTTTCACTGTCCTATGCAGCAGGTATAATCTCAAGAGAGGACAATATATGGAAACATGGATATGAAATTTTTCTTTTGTCTTTCAGTGCTGCCTACTGGAAAATGCTAGAATGATTTCTTGTTCCTTTTTATTCCATTTTTCTTGCCTCTGACTTCAAAATGTTCATAATTTTTTAGAAGGATGACACTAACCAGGACTGCAGCAACAGTCTTATAAAGCATGTGCGGTCTAATAGTAGCATTGTGTTCATGAATACATTTGTGATACTAAAAGACTTCTCAGTGTTCAACAGTACACATATTTAGTAAATTAAATGAGAAACATTCTGTGCTCAAGTGAAAAGACAAGGGCAAAGACACTAACAGTCTGAACTGTACCATACTCAGATTCAAATGATGAGCATTATCTTACAGAAAGATTAAAAAACAACAACAAAAAAAAGTTTGTTAGTGCTCTTAGGCAAGAATGGATTCATTTTTATCTTAATCCGGTTTGTAGGAAAGCATTTCCTCCTCTTTGATGTGGTATATGCTAAGTGAAAACATGCTCTACCCATCAGAATCATGCAAGTGGTCATTCTTTCTTTTGCACTGATGCTACAAAAGGAGATAGCCTGCATGGCTGGAAGGTATCCATGATATTAAACAGTTCATGGGACTGTGAAGTGCTGAGAGCAATCATGCAGAGCAACAGGCCACAGGAATGCAAATCATCCATGAAGCCAAAAGTGGAGCTAGCAGGTGGCCTCTCCTATTCATCTGATGTCAACACACTGTTCAGATCAAGCCCTTTTAACATCTGCGCAGGCCTACTATTGCTTTTAATTAAATATAATACAGCCATTCAATGTTCTTGCATACAAGAAAACCACACAGTAAAAAGCATATCTTCTGCACACTGAAGGTCACTATAGTTATATAAATAAATAGTACCATTTAACATAGATTGTGAGGTAGTTTAAATTTCATATATTTTCCATATACCATTCAGTGTTCTGCAGTTAGAGCCTCTTTGACATTTCAGTGACTGACCATATTTCCATGGAAAATGTTCTTGCTCCTTCAGAGGATTTAGAAGGGGAAAAAACCTTATAATTAGCTTTTTCTACCTTTGAAACATTTCCACTGTAAAAGATTTTTAACAGAAACATTTGTTCTCAAAATTAGTTTACAGAGAGAATTTAACTGTGTTAACGTATAAGCCATGGAAACTGTCATAATATCTAATTAAATTATTACTGACGTTCCAATCAGTAGGAAAAAAACATCTGTAACTGTAATTCTACTACAGAGAAAGTATAATTAAATCTATTCAGTAATGGGTAACAAGCTATTGCAAAAGTATACTGCAATGCTTTAGAAAGTTAGAATGCTTCAAATAACTTTTTCAAGTATAATAAACCTTTTTTTTTTTTTTTTTAAGTGGGAACATGAATATATGCATTCTTCTGAAGACCCTTTATTAGGATTTAATTTCAATGCATTTATGATTACATTAGTTCTTCTGTTTGAAACAGACTGGAAAAAATAACTGCCGTCATTCAGAGTCCAGGACGGAGAATAAAATAAGTATGTTTTCAGTCTATCTCTACAGAGCGCAAACAGTAACAGTATGCTTCACTTTTATTTCAGAGGATAAGTAAAATAAAGCACACAGCTGAGAGTATTCTTGAACAGGAATATTTTCTAGAATCAGAGCCAGAAATGTATGACAATGCTGAAGTGCATTATTATAAAATATTAGGAAAGTAGATGACTCAGGAGGAAAGTAATGGGATGTGAAGCATTTAAACCAAGATCGCAAGGTCAGCTGTTGATAATGGGATAAGAGTTTTAATGTAAATGATGGTCGCTCGGTAGCTCTGTGTAAAGAGAGATAGATGTCCAGTCCCTAATGGGCAGATGTGATCATTCCAGAACTCCATCACAGTTGTGTTTTTTTATTCCTCCAGTCAGGAAAGACTGTGTCTGACTGGAATCTCAGTCTGTGATGCCCTTTCTGATTCACACTGAAGTAGGCTAACATTTGTAAAGCAACTTTGCCTAAATTTATCTGCACTGTAATTATATAATAACATGGATATTTGCTCTCCCTTCTCCAGAGTGGAAATTATTACTGAAACGTGTAAGAGACAACAAAATCAGCAACACATCAGACTTCTGCCTCAGCTGCTTCTGAATATAATTGTCAAAGTTTGAATTATAAGCAGTAATATTTCTCTACTTCCCTGCACATACCATCCATCCACAAATTCCATTTCATTAATCCAGATACTGAATAGCATATATTACAAATAAACAATGTATAGTTTTCATTCATTATTCTGATATAAAACCCCATATGTCTACTAACAGTCATACCATGTACAAGAAAAGGTACCGCAGTAGCACTTCCAGAGCGAACATCAGGTTTCAGCTGCCTAATTTTTGCTGATTTGCAGGGGGTTGTATGCCTAAAAGCCTTATTAAATCTTTTAAAAATTTATGGCTATGTAACTTTTCCTAGTGTTAAGTTAGTCTAACTGTAGGCAAAAGTATGTGGTACAAACATGTGGCAGCCATTGTAGAGATAAGAAGTTTATTGGCCTGCTAGAAGAAGGAAGTTTAGAGAGTGTTGCTCCTACTGAGGTCATTGGCAAAAGTTCCACTAACTCCACTTGCTGCAGAGCTGGGCCTGGGGGAACAAGATTTTCTCTCTCTTTTATGTGAAGTCTGCCATGGGTTGAGGTTGGGTTGAGGTTGGTTGCTTGTGCTAAAGAGAAGGGAGGAGAAATAAAAATGCAGCTTTACTGCTGTCAAGGGTCTTGACATCTCTGAAAAGCTTTAGAACAGGAAGCATCACACTGAATAAAGAACTGCCCTTTCAGCTGATGGATATTGAAGAAAAAATATATAATAATTATGCAAACTAATCTGTTCTGATCAGCTGGCAGCTGTTACTAGGTGATAAGAGCCAACAGATTTACAAACTGCATAGTCAAGAAACTGCTGTAAGTGGTTATGCACCTAGCACTGAAACATTTTGATATTGTGTAAACAGAAAAAGGACACTATTCCATGCAATTTCAGTAATTGCATAAAATCACTAGTTTTCTATGCTGAAAACATCTGTTTCATGTATTATTAAATGTTTCTTTTTGGACATAAGGGAATATATATATATTATGAGACATCAGGCGCCTGAGTTTTATCACATTTTTTTTCGTACTTGAATATGCTTTCCATGGTGTAAAATCTCTTTGTCAGAGAAGACAGAAACACCATCTGAAGAGATCAGATGGACATAATTGTCTCTATAAGTATGACTTTCAAATCTTGAAGTCTCAGAAAGGAAGTAGAGGTTTCAAAAGTTCCAGATTTATCTTAGTTTTTAAACCAATTTGGCAATTGAAAACCTATTCAAAATTTTTCTGTTATGTCCTGTAATAAGCTTCTGCGTTTTTGAAAATTAATCATAAGAACCATTTTCATAGACTTTAGGAATTAATTTTAAAACCCAACTGAAATAATTCTCGTACCCATCTATGTCTTACAGTCCTACAGTCACATTAAAACAATTGCTATTTTGGAAGCCATGTCCTGAATGCAGATATTCCACCTCCACTTTGTAATAAGGTTCAGCTCTTTTCTTGGAAAGATTGGTCTCACTTAGGTACTTCAATAAAATGTGTAGTGTTTCAGACTTTATTGTAGCCTCTACACCTTTCTTTCATTCATTTCATTGTGGAAGTAATTATGTTTTGAAGGTGTTATCTCTGTTAAATACTTCATAACCTATTGTACATCTGTCAAATCTATTTTTGCAAACATGATACTCTTTGGGGGAATTCTAAGGCACTCATACAGATTTCAGCTGGATTAAGTGCTGTAATGAAAATGCTGCCCAAGTGTATTTTATACTACAGTAAGTACTTATTTCAGAATTCAATTATACCTATAGGAATATATTCTGTGTCTGATTATCTGGGAATGTCAAAGATACACAGTGTTTTGGCAGAATGACTTTAACTCTGCTAACTAGGTTAATGCTTTTGAAGAGGAGTTTGGGTAAGTTTGTTACATATAGTCTGAATTTCCTCCTCTGGTCTACCAAACAACAGCATTTGCTTGGTGGAAGTGAGAGCTCCCCATTGCATGTGCTCTTCTTAGCTTTCCCACTACAGCTGCATGATTGGAAATATAGCTGTTAGACCCTTTTAAATCACAGATTAAGTTAAAAAAAAAAAAAGGAAAAGGACCACTGTGGTCTGGGCTAGTACTTAGCAAGAGCTAGATAAAGATCCTCCCACAGTACAAAAAAGAAAGAAAGAAAAAAAAAAGAAGCTGTTAGATAGAAGGATGGGTTGCCTTAATACTTAATTCTGTATCTATTTTGAAAAATAAAAACCTTAAATTCTTACTCTGTGTTTGATTAACTCTGATTAAGAAAAATAAATAACATTTCTGTTTGGATTTCCTGCTGTTTACATCATTCACTCCTAATCAGAATTCATTGATAGTCTCTTCCACTTTTAATTCCAGCAAGTTCTTTTGATGATATCTTTATGTACATTCAATAACTGGTTTCAGTTTTACTGATTCATTGGACTACTTGAAGACTTTACATTCAAATAAATTACATTTTACCATCAGTTTGAACTGAATTTTTTTACATTGTTTAGCTGTTGGGTTTATGAGCCACTTAGGACAGATTCTATCACTACTTTTTTGTTGTCTGGAAAAATTGAATAATTCTTAAACATTAATTTTTTGAAGTAGTTTTTGTTAATATAACATTACTTTTAGTATTAAATATATTCCTATTGTGCACATAAAGAACACTGAATATACAAAATAATGTAATTACTGTTAAATATTGTTATCATTTTATTTACAATTTGGCACCTTTTAATTCTTTAGTAGCTTTAGTATGCATTACTTACTGGACCTTCCTTTTGTCTTTATTTAAAGCAAACTAACACATGCCTTTCCCCAAATCTCCTATCTTTCCGACCTCTTGATACAGTGAAACATTTTAAACTGTAAGAAGTTTTACAATGTGTTGTATGACAGTTCCCATGTAGAATTGCCTATGTCTTATCTTAAAGAGTTTAGAAAACTTTGCTTAGCAGATATCCAAAAAAGAACTTACAGACATGCTTAGAAGAACAGATCTCCAACAGATTCCTTTAGGCTGTGATTTTCAATAACACATGGCAAGGATTTTAGAGAGACTGTCTATTTATTAGATCAATAGTGTTAGAAATTACAGATGCATTTTTAGGAACACAAGAATTGGCTGATCTGAAATGCAGACAGAAAAATTCAAGCTAAGTACAGACTCTGCTATAACTCCTCTGAATTAATTATACTGATCAGGCCATTTGAATAAAGGAGGATGTCAGCAACAGAAAAAGTGATAAAGTTCTTAGTCCTTAAAGAGCCAAGAGGCACATTTTAGGGAAGCATGTTCTCCAAAGAACTGTAATTTAGAAACATATCTAAACCCTTTCTTTTTTTTCTTCACATTTTCAGCTCTCATGCTTATACTGGAAGCACCAGTTTACATGGTAATTATCAAAACTGGGATCCCTTGGGTTTAAACATTCTGTTCTACATATTACAGTGAACAACTACACTCCTAAGTTTTCTCCAATACCTCTTGCCCACCAAAAATTGCTTAGAAAACAGTATAACCATGGTTAAGTGGATGCAGAGATGAGTTGTACTCCAGCTGATCCTCTGCAAGTAGCAAATTGTTTGGTTCAAATTCCAGCATTGCATAATGTACCTTGTGTGAGTGATGTTCTCTTGTTTGGGCACACTCTGATAAGTGCATGTTGATGTGGTTTAGCTACATTTGACTTGCAGGTGCCAGCATTAGGAAACTGAATTCATAATGCTGAGTCACAGCTCTGCATTCCCTATTAACTGCCTTGGAAGGGTGTGGGTAACAGCAGTTTACATGAGTGTGAGGGATACAGCCAAAGGAGAGCATTCAGACTTCTGACCCTTGCGCCCACATCACCTACTTTGTGAAATGGATTCAGATGCTGAAACTACTGTTGGGAACTAAAGCATCACATTTGCTCCTTGGATACAAATGGTTGGCCTGTTCTTCATAGAAGGAGTGAATGGTAGTACTACTACCATTCACCCATTCACAGAGTAGTCTGCCACCTCAGGTATGCAGCCTAGATCCAACCTTAATTTCAGGTAATTTGAATCCTTATCTTATTCCAGAAGATGAAACCATTTATTGACTGTCCCGCTGAAGGTGAATCACTGGGCAGTCAATAAAAATTGTGGAAGGTAAAGGAGTTCTAGTTCTTAAAGGTGGTGAGACAGTCTAACAGTTTTCCCAGAGTTGTGGATGTCCCCTTCCTGGAAGTGTTCAAGACCAGGCTGGATGGTGCTTTGAGCATCCTGGTCCATACCATGGCAAGGGGGGATGGACTAGGCGATCTTCAAATGTCCTTTCCTACATAAACTATTCCATGATTGTGAGAGTGCTCTGTATATAAGATCAAGAATGTGCTTGCACTTTTCTATGTATATGCTTTACACTACATGGACACAAACTTGATAGCAAAGACTGAAATGGAAATGGATAGTTTATTATTAAATTATGCTGATGGATTTGTCTAGAAAAATATTTTTTAAATCAATGTTCTGATGCTAATTACTTCGTCCATGTGACTATGCAGTGAACTCTACAAATATAACTGTAATAATTTTCACTTCATTAAGAGCTGTGTTATACACAGATTACAGGAATCACTGATTACACTCCAGTTAATGCTATTGACATGACTAAAACCAAAAAATGTGACATCATGTCAGACAAAGTTCTATTCATTTTCAGATTATTGATGCCTTTTGTTTTGTGACTGTCTGTGTTAATTCTGTGGAGAACAGTTTTGTTTAATTAAAAATATGTAGAGTAGAGTACAAATTAGTAGCTACATCAATTTGTAATACAATAAGACAAAAATATCTATAGAGTTCAGAAATTAATCTGGCAATAAAGTGCTATCCTTTAACTAAAGAATTCGGTGTCTAGCTTCAGGATCTTAACATTTCTCTCATCCAGCCAGGCTCCTACGAAGTCCTCAAAATATGCAGAATGATATATTGCATTCTGTTTAATCACTGAGCATGGGAATAAATACAAGTTTTTTAGGTAGGAAAAAGGCCTCTGAACTATATTTTTCTGAACTTTTATTGTCTACACTTCCTTACTCATGTCTAAGCAAACACAGAGGAGCCCATCATATGTTCTCTTACTGAAAGAGTGTTATAATGAAGCTGATAGTCTTCTCATTTATGTAAGCATGTTGTTTTGGTTTTTTTTCTGTTTTGGAATCTTCTAACTAACGTAACCCATCTGTGACAGCTGCTGTTGATAAAAGCTGCTCTGCTTGAAAATATCACGCACTATTGTTGTTTTATTCTTTCACAACACTAAAAATTATTAGAAACAATTGATTGGCTTTTTAGTCTGGTATTACTTTGTATTATGTAATTTTCTTCTTAAATGATTGAAGGAATTCTTAATTCCTATTAAAATTCAGGATATGTACATAAAGAAATGTCAAGTAGGAAAACAATAAGTGATTAAATTCATTATTCATGAGTGGCAATTCTAGAAAGTTGAAAGAATCAAACAAGATTTATTTATTTTTTTATTTGCACTTGATTGGAAAATAGTATTAGACAAATATTAGAGAACTAATTAAAAAGTCCATTTAAAAAATTGTTAAGCAGTCACACTAATAAAAGTTTTCATATTAGAAAACAGAGAACAATGCACATTTTGATTAAGTAAAAAAAAACTAATTGTACTTTATACTAATACAAACTATATAGTATTTTCCATATTTATTATTTATAAAAATCGCATTTTTAATATAAATGCTAAAAGGATAGAAATGCTTTTTATTCTTGAATAAATTATAAATATCTGAATGTGCTATTGGATTACAATTCTTTTATGTGTGAAGAAGGTCTGTGATTTTTCGTTTAAAGGTAATATATTAAAAAAAGAAAAAGAACAGAAACCTTATGTAACTGCCCTTTGATCTCCTAGTACACCAGGCAAAAATTCTTCCACTTGAACAAATGAAGTAACTTGATAACGACAGGTCATCTTCTTTGCTGATTATCTCTAGAAGAGATAGGTCACATTGTTAGCATTTGCTGATAGCAGTGTGATAGCAGGGAGGAGTGCTGGGTTCTGGCTGGAGGAGAGTGGCCTTTGGTAAACAGACTTTTCTCACTGCTGTAATAGACCTCCTTCTAAGGTGCCTTGTTTTGGCCTCTTCACCAATCTGACTGATTATATGGTTATTGAATATATGAGTTTTGCTATAAATACACTTATTTTTTGCTTCCACACAGAATCCTTGTCTTGGAGGGATTTGCATACTCACCTGTCTGCTTTTCTGGTCAGAGAAGTATATCTGATTGGGCTACTGAATTCTGAGAAATATCAGACACGGCTACTATGCATGCATGGATCAGGAATGTAGTGAATGCAACACATCAGAGAGAGACAGTTAGGTACAGTAATTGTGGTATATCACAAACAAAATCTTTTACATTAGAAGCATATATATTTTGCACATATTTTGGGACACAAGGCCAAATGTTACGTAGTATGGATGTAGCCAAGTCACCAGGTATCAGAGCTAGAGGTCTAAAAGGGCCAGGGACCCTTTTAGATCATTAATGGGTAGCCACCAGCATAATCTGCAGTTAACAAATATATTTGGTAAATACATGATGCCTTGTAAGCCATGTCCCAAGGACTTGTAGGAAAGATGTGTATGAGTTTTGACAGCAATACAGTTTGGAGCCCTGTCAATCAGGAGACACTAGAGAGCAGCCTACAACCAGTTCATGTTCTTTCATGCAGCTGCAGCAACAGCAAATGAAGTTGTAGTTACAGGACAGGTTGTGATTTCTGAGGTGTTTGCTTATACCTCTATCAGATTTGGATATATGTAGAATTCCCTTAGACTTGAAGCCACCAATATGCCAGCCAAGCTAACAGTCATGTCTGCTACTGTGAAAGCCTGAGTTCTCACCAGAGAACTGTGCTTTTTAATGTGGGGAAAGAAATGTGCTGCTTATAAAGCAATATATTGATATACTTAACTTTCAGGAAACCACCAACAGGGCTTGCCTGATAACTTCAAATAAATAAGCGCATGCCTCTTACAATCTTTTGAATCTCACGTGGGTGGTTGACTTGAAACATTTCAGCTCAAATAGTTCAGTTTTGGCAACTGGAAATAAGATTTTGGAGTGGAAAGTGTCAGGCAACTTTAAATAAACAGAATTGCTAGCTATGCTTGTAGTAAAAAATTGGACATACACATATGTGCACACATTCACTTCCTCAAAGACCTCATTTGTGCCCATATGTCTGCTCCTGGACAGACTCAGCAGAGCTGGGAAGAATAGTTACAAGAGCAAGCATGAACTCTCTGGAGTCAGCCAGAAAATGAGGTTCCCACTGCTGCAGATGCTGCTCATAAGTCATGGTCATGCAGCATGTGTGAGTGATAAACTAGGGAGCTATGAGTGATTAAAGCAGCTTATAGGTCATATGTATGAAGATGTGACCAAAGGGCAACAGCACAGACTGGACACCAGTTCTGCTGATGACAATAGGACAGGTGGCACACTTCTTTTCTCATCAGCCCTAAATCATCTCCTATGCAGTATTCCTTAACTGAATGAATATCTATCAAGCAGGAAAATATCCTCCCTGAGATAGAAGTCAAGAGACGCACAGAGTATTTCATTGTACCCTTTGACATGGTCCCCATTAGGCTAACTGCCATAAAGAGTGGATAGAAATGTGGACTGTAGTTCTTGGAGGGTGGGTGGCTTATTTAATGCCTGTAGTAGTATGTGGTTATTAATGTATCCTCTCAAAACAGGGAAATTGCTTAAGCTGCATGTTGAGGGAGTTTAGGGGAGCTTCCATAGACTGACAACTTTAAGGAATGCTTTATAATAAACACAGGTCCCTAAGAAACAAACCAAATAGTAATATATTATTAGAATTAAAAACACATTATTATAAGAAGAACTTTATGGTAGTGTTTGGACTGTTTTTCAGGTTTCTTGGCTGACAGTTTCCTCCCTGCTGTTCCAGACTTTCCCACAAGCATTGTCACAGCTATAGGCTTCAACAACCCTTCATCTGCTCTTGAGGGTCTTACAATTTTTTCTTCCACCATTAAAAGCTGCACATAGATCTCTTTATTAGTGCCAGATCTGTTTTCTTTTAATATAAAAAACAAAGTTAAACTGGGCAAAATTCTTTCTTGAAATAAGGAGTGACAGCAACAAACACTAACATAGAAAGAGAAAATACCAAAAATATTCTTCTATTTCTAATTTCCAGATTTTTTTTTCCTGTCTTCCATTTATATTGCTTATTGTGCTTCTCATTTTACAATGGTGGGCTCACCTTCCTCACCATGCTGGTTTTCAATATGATCACTTATAGCTTCATAGTGGAGGTCTACTGTGAGGAAAAAAAAAACAAACCAAACCAAACCAAAACACAAAAACCCCACAAACTAGTCTGGACAATAATTGGATCCATGGCTCAGAAAACAATCATTCTCTGCTTTGGCTAGTGAGGAATTAAGGAGTGGGTAAATACTTGTTTGGGCTGTCTGAGGAATGTGTAGGTTCTATATGTTGGAATCAATAACCTGTTTACTAGTACTTAAGTTTCATTCCATAGAATGGTTTAGGTTGGAAGGAACCCTTAAAAGTTAGCTAATCCAATGTCCCTGAAGTGAGCAGTGTTATCTTTAACTAGATCAGGTTGCTCAGAGCCCCATCCAACCTGACCTTGAATGTTTCCATTTCCATTTCCATTTTCATTTCCGTTTCCATTTTCATTTCCATTTCCATTTGACTAGACCGCAGTTGCTCTCCAAATAGCTAAGCAATTAATAGGGTAGAGATATTATTTTAAACATGTTCTTATAATTCATAAATAGTCTCATAAATAGGGAGTCTGTTCTATTATTTGGGCACTTTGATAAATGGGTAAAAAAGGAAAAGGATTGTCATGTTATATATAATTAGATCTGTTGTAGTTTGTATAGCATTTTAATATCAGTGAGCAGAGTTGAAAAAAGGTATTTGCATATATTGTGCCCTGATTCTTAAACAGGATGGTTGGTTTTTTTCAGTTCATTCTTTCCAGGATGAATTTACATAGTTAACTTTTTGGTCCCTTTGTAAATGGAACTACAGAAATGCATTGTCCTCTGGTCTCCTGAAATCATTTAGAACAGCGGCAAACATCTAAACAATACTTAGGACATTGTTCTCATAAGGGTAACAGCTGCTGTCAGGTCATATCTTTCTAGAAAAGAATGAAGACATTGCATTCACAGAGATCATGTCCAAACATGAAATTGGACCTTCTATGTCTAAATATCTTAACACTATAATATAAACAGAAGTTCTAGAAGAACATATTACGAACAGTTTATAGTGGTAAGAAGGTCTTTTATTCCCCAGAAAAGTTCCATTTCAGTCACTCTAAAACCATATATAAATTCTACTGAATACATGCAACAGTTTAATTTGGTTTTGTTCAAGCTAAATTTTTCACAAAACTTCTGGTGTGAAGAGCCTTCCTCTGCTCTTTTTATCCAGTAGCTTGGGGGTTAAAATACTAATCCAGACAGTAGCTAATGAATTCTGTGGGTTAAAGGATTTTAACCCTTATCTTTAAAGAAGGGCTTGAAAGTTAGAAAGTCTTCTGGGATCAAGTGCGCAGTCTCAGCTTCCCCTGTTGAAGTTACACTGGTTTATGTAAATGCATTCCCACTAGATCAGGGATGGAAACACAAGCAAATACTGGTTGGGTGAGTAACTTAACTAGTCCTGATGTTTATATTACTATCAAGAACATAAATCAGCCCTGTCCCATGCATTACTGGGTCTGACTCCTTAGACTTCTCCCTTCCCCAGACCAGTCGTAAGACTAGTATTGATACTGTCTTGCAGAAATAGAGCTTACTAGTTTGGGCTTGGTAGCTCCTATTCATTATAATCACACTTTATCTTCCAACTTGGAAACCACAGGTCTAAGGTTTATAGCATTCATCTGGAGGAGAATGACTACAATTTCCCTGGTTCAGAGCACATACGGTATGAAAGGTAGAACAGTGTTAGGAGGTTAACTCTAGATTGTTTTGAGGTATGTCTTCCAATCACTGATCAGAATATGGGAACGTGTTCTTCACTTCTTAATCACTGGAAAGTTTTCCTACTGGTAACTTGCACTTTCCATACTGTGGGTTCAGCCTATTGCTTCTTGACCAGAAGTCACTGGTAGAGAAATTGTATCATTTTCTTCCTCTTTGTTTTTTCAAATCCTTCCACCAGGTATACTTCTTTAAGCGTAACAGAATTATTTGCTGTCCTTTTTATTTGAACTACTTCTTTCTTTTTACTGAAGCGTGGGGCTCAATCAGAATGGAAGGTTTATTTAATGTGCCCTTCAGTCTGCCCATCTCTCATTAAAAAAGTCCTTTCCTCATATTTCAGAAACTCTCAAAAATTTCTTGCTTTACCATGAATTGAGTCCAGCTTATAGAGGCCTTAGAGCCATCTCCCCACTCCTGCAACAGCTCCCCGCAAAACATGAGGGTAATAATGTTTAATTGAACCCAGATGCTTTGACTTTTTCCTACATCTGATAATTCATGCTGTCACAACAACCATGGAGTTAAAACAAAATAAAAGTCATTAAGAAACCAGGTTATTCTATGGAATAGTGACTAAGAAGTAAGCAGTCCTTAGGCCAGTGACTAATCCAGCCAGCTTTTTAGACCTCCTGTTATCCAAAACACGGCATCAAATTTCTTTATTAACTCAACATAATGTATCCAGGAAATCATCACCCAAAAATGTAGCATGTAGGTAGTGGACCTCAAATTGTATTTTAGAAAAGGCTAGGAAGGGGTAAAAAAAAATTGTTACTGGAAGAAAAAATAATCATCCAACTTCAGTAGTTAGACAGTATAAGCAGAGCACACATCTGAGTCTCTAGTCAAAGCCAAACACTGGAAAAAAGTCTGCAAAATTTATCACGACAGCATAATAAAAATGTAGACAATATAAACCACTTAAAACTTTTATAAATAGTAGCTTTTACTTAAACTCACATGCCGATGAAATTTTGTTAGTATGGAGGGCAAGAGATTAATGATGTTCTGCAAGAAAAGCAGGATTAAAAGATAGAGTTCAAATGTATATTTAGGGATGGGAAAAATGAGGGATGGTAGTGATTATTTTAGAGCTCCACCAAGCACCTTTGTCCAATTATCCAAATACTTTCTTTTTCAGAACATCTTGGAGGAGTCCATGCTGGCTGGCCTATGAAACAGACATTAGTACTACTGCAGAGACTGTTAATCTTTACTGTCTTTAAATTTGGTATTTTGTGAAGTGAGAGACAAATACTACCAGTTATTCTAAAAAGCAGAGTGCAGGTACAAAAGCTGCATAAACACAAAGTGACCTTCTTCATAAGAATTTTGAAAATGTGTCCCTTCATCTGATAATTTTTCCTTCTCTCACCTAGACCCCAAACTTGAGATTCCTCATTCATAAACAAAAATTAAAAAGTTTGGATCATCTCCCTAAGGGGTCCATTTCACCGATTGTCTCAACAATGTCACTTCCTGCATTTCCTATAAGTTCTTATATGAAAGTTTAAATGAGCTAAAATATTATTCTTCAGGTATCTTCAGAATACTTATTTAAACAAGTACTTTTTATAAGGTTGAACATGTTCAAAGAAAAAAAGATGAGAATTAGAGAGTGTGAGAAAACTCCTTCTGAAGGTTCCTGCTAACATCAGAAGGTTCTGATAGGAAAGTTTTAAATAATTTCTAAGGCTGAAAAACAATGATGATAATAATAACTGGTTAAATATTCCCTCTCCTTCTCAGCATATGTGAGACAAACTATCAGATTAAAACATGGGATAGGCCATTCTCTGACTTTCCCATTGGTTATCTGTATGATGGTAGTTATCTGTATATCCAAGAATGCTCACATGGTTCCAGAGTCTTGTTGCTTTTTTATTTATTGCATGAACTTCAGAGCACAAAGCCCACCACAGGGGATGTCTCTTTAGAATAATTAACACAGTGATAGCTAGACTGATGGAACAGTTATCAACATAATGAGTCAGCCCAGTATTTGCCTTAAAAACCAAACGGGTTTGGTCAATACAAAATAATTAGATAGGTCCTTTTATTTAACTTAGTTAAATTTTATTTCATTTAGTTACATTTTTAATTTAAAATACCTTCAAATGTAGGAATAAGCTTTAGCTTTAAAAGTTCCAAAACAGCAAAACAGTTGGTTGAAACTATATTCTGAATTCATTGACATTTGTTAGTTGTTTCAGTCCTCATGACACTCCTGTTCTGGATGAGTTTACAATGTTAAAACGTTTCACCATATGTACTTAAACATGGTATTCAAGTCACCACTTAGTCTTCTTTTTGATAAGCTAAGCAGATTGAGGGGTTCTAGACATTTTCTCCTGCTTTCAAATCACTTTGCATCCTCTCCAGTTTCTCAACATCCTATGCAAAATGCAAATACCAGAGATGTCTATGACGGTTTTTAGTATCCATCTAATGGATTGATTTGGAAAAAATCAGCTCCCTCCTGTGTCACGAGAACAGAAGAAGAAAAATATTTGAAGAGGAATACAAAGGGAGAAAGGATACTGTGATCACAATAGAATTACTCTCCCTTTCCAGCTGAAGATGAGATAGGTGGTAGATAGACTAAGGTTATGTCCATGGACAATGAACAGCTTTTCTGTAAACAAGTTTAGAGTGCCCTGCACATCTCATTGGGAAAAGTATGAAGGCTTGTAGAAGTTTAACCATTTTTACAGAAATGATTTCAGAAAGGTGGTGCCTCAGTTGCATAGAGGAGCTGATAATGAGTAAGGAAAAAGCAGTTTCTCTCAGGATCACAATGGTGCACATCTTGTGGCTCACTGAGGAAGGAGGGGAAAGATACAGAAATGTGCAACTGCCCATCCTATTTGATCAAGCATATCTACTCCAATCTCTACATCACTGTGGATTTGATTCAATGCAAAGCATGTACTGCCTCTAGGGCTCGGTGTGTGCTGTGTGGTATTACTGAATGGAAATGAAGGAGATGGCCAGGAAATGAGCACAATCTGAAGCTCCTGGCAGAGGAAAGGGGAAGACTTTAGTCTTCAGGCACATACTCTTTTGACAAGCCCATCAGTCGCATCTCCTGTGGCTCCTTTGGAGAACAGCTGTGTTGCAGGCATGAAGGCAAAAGCAGAGTCTACCACAAGAAGCACTCTAGCATTCATGTCCCAACTTTTCTGAGCCTGTTACACAACTACATTACAAACACCTTCCTCCGCTTTGGCCATCTCAGTGGCCAAGATTCCCACCACTGTTGTCAGATTTATCTTGGTAATTTTTGTCCCTTTTTTAAAATGATTTTTTAATGTTTTATTTTATTGGTTTTGACTGGCTTTTTTATTTCTACATTTTTATTTTTTTTTTAATGTTAACAATGGGGTACTTAAAATTCTTAGACCATAAGCCCACTACTGTGTCAAATACCAGTATCAAAGCCAGTTAAATTACAGAAATTCGTGGCACTCTGTTCACTGTATCAGACCATCTACACCAGAAATTTGCTCCAGGGCACTTCTATTCCAGGAGGCAGGACTTCCATTCCATCTTGGGCAAGACTAAATAGAGTAACTCAAAGAGCAGTGGCTACTAGAATGGAAACCTAATGCTGTCGAAGTTCTTTAAGCATAGTGGAGCCAGGATTTCACCCCAGCCTCTTTTTTACTGCTTTAAGTGTGTGATTTGGCAGGGGAAAAGTTCAATTGAAGGCACACAGTTAAGCTATAGATACAACAAAGAGGGAGGGAGGGGAAAAAAAAGCAACACAAAGGATTAGTTTAACGTGAGACCTCAGCTCCTTTAGCATTACACAATGAAGGAAAGCACATAGGTTTCAACAGGATAAAAGCAGACTTTATTTTGTAAAGAGATCTCAGGATGAAACAAAGGACTGTAATTGTACCTTGTATCTGGAAATCGGAGGTGCTGAAGGAGGTGCTGAAGTGGGTGGATGGTTAACAAGAATAGCTTGAAACCATTCTTTGTTAACAGAGTAAAATTAGCTTGCTGAGAACCTTTATTTTCCATATAACTTTTAACAGGAGCATTATTTTACATATCTCTACGGTAGAAAGCCCATTTACAAATTTGCAACAAGTAGACACTGAACTTGAGCTAATTTTTCTCTCTCTTTTCTGTTTCATCTGCTTAATTAATGACAATGCATTTGAGTTGGGTTGCTAGCAAATCTATAGCTAAAAGCCTGTCAGCGTTTCCAGTCTGCACACCTAGAGCACTATCACCTTGGCTTTATTTCACCCTGTGAAATACATCCAATCAAACTGGGAAAAGGTTTAGAGGTAAAGGGATAGTTTATTTTAAAAAGAGAAAAAAAAATAATCATGTAACTGTATCTGAAATGGAGGACTAACCAACTAAAACAGAGGAGTACTCAATTCACACATCCTTCAGGTTTTTTTGTCTGATTTTTGAAAAGCCATGAGTCAGACCAGAGGTTTGTCCAACTCCAACTCAGAACCTATGTACAGCAAGAGTTACAGCAGATGCTTAAGGAAAAGTGATACCCCTGCCCTCTCCTGCCATACCTCCCATCTGCTCCCATAGGATCATCCCACACATTTGTCATATAAACGAATTGAGATCTGTATTGTGTCCTTTTTTTATTTTACAGTTACATTTTAGTAGATATATACCTTGCTTGACTTCATAAAATCTGCTTCTAAGTCCAGTTATATTATTGTTGGTTCATTCTGCCGTTTGTACAAACCATCTGTGGTGGCTTGTGCAACAGTGTACTTTTGCTCTTGAACATCATTTATGTTGTGCTTAACACCAAGAAACTGGTGAGGCCTGTCAGTGCTGCCATCCAAAACCAGAACTCACCAGCCTGTTTAAAAAATTTGGCAACTCCTTTCTCTTTCTTTTCTAACCTTTTCCGCAACCTTGCAAATGCAAGACACATACTGCACCCATCATTCATTCAAAAACCTGATTGGATTTTGGCTGGAAATGCCCTCTACAACTCCACTCCTCAAACTTAGAAATAGAGATTTTCCACTTATTTTTTAGGACTTTTCTACCTTGCAGAGTGATTTTCATTATGAGTTATGTCATGGCAGGTGTTCATCTCCCCTCACCTTCTTAATGCAGGAACCATATGGGGCATTACCCATAATAATAAGTCCACTGAATGTCTCTACCAGCAAGGTGACAGGAAAGCCAACTGGCCAGTCTGGAGTTGTGTTTCGTAAGGGAAATTCTGTGGAAGTTATAGGGCTTGTGTAATAATAGCCTTATTCCAGAATATTTTCCTATATGAAATTCATGTTCATGTTATGGGCTTGGGGGAAAAGTTTTTAGAGGAAGGAGGTAACAGTTCTGAATAATGGTTAAAGAACATGTTGATTCAGATTACATTTCACATTGCCATGTTTTGGGGATTATAGATTCAGACTCCTGATTTTATCAGAATGTATTTTTCACTGGTTTAATTCTTTTTTTATATATGTTTGAGTTCATTAAAATTTATTTAGCAGATCCATCTTTGGAAGGGGAAATCCCAACATTATTAAATCCAAGGACTCAAAAAAAGGTAGAAAAAATATTTATTACTTGGAAAAATCTCTTGATTAATACTGAAGGGCTCTCTATCCAATTTTAAATTAAGATTAACCATAATCTATATAATATATGGAAAATCATTCTAAAATTGCAACTTGAGAAACTATATTTTAGTCTTGAAAAGTTAAATTTCTTCTGCTACACAATGTGTACTCTGAATTGTACACATACTTAACTCTTATTCTCCAAATAAACTCTTTCTATTCATTGTCTACAGTAATATTTTTTAACAATATGTACTAGCATTTTTTGCAATACAGGTGTCAAAATATAAAAATATAATACAAATCAAATAATCACTTACCTAGAGAATAGATACACTGGAAGAGTTTTATAGTGCTTCTTTTATTCTTAGAACATTTCCAAATGATTTTTTGTACCTAATTTCCCTTTCTGTCTATTTAATATATCAGTGAGTCTTCATTTGCTTTATAGTTTTAGCTAAACTGTGCTGCCCAGTTCAGACTGTGCGGTATTGTTTATAATGGGCTCTCAAACTGAGCCACAGCAATCAGTTTCCCTGGTAGTAAGAAATACAGAATTTCTACCACTCAAAGCAAGTGCTATTCTAAAGCAAGTTTCTTTACCGGTGAGATAATGTCACCACACCGCACAGCACCAGCTGAAGATTCGCTGAAATGCAATCTTTCTACAAACCTTTATGGTAAACCCAGTCTAGCTGTTCTCCTACTCTCTTTCTAGCCAAGAAATCACCGAACTAACATGTGAAAACCAGAATGTGAAAACAACTGTGTTCTCTTTTCTCAAGTGAAAGTATGAAAAAATAAAGGAGCATAGTAAGTAAATTATTAAGTTGGAAATAAGTATTGATATCTACACAAAGATGATATCTCTTAATACAGCTAAGAGTCTTACAGTCAGAGACTTGGAGTTGGGGTAAATACACTGCAACAGAAAAGGAAATGTTATGACTCATCTGATGCAAAAGGCTGCACCACCAGACAACTCTCTACAAAGGCATTGAAGTTATATCCAGTACAACTTGTGCAGAGGCTTACCTGCATAGGGCTGCCTAAAAATCTTGCTAGTATTAGATCCTGTGTTTTCAATTATGTGCACATTTTTCCCCATTATACATTCTCAGGTAGTGTAAGTGAGACTTAAGTGCTAGAGGAGCACTGATTTTTTTTTTTTTCTTTCTAAAATCTTTGGAAAATTAACCTAAACCTCTGTGATCCAGGCTAATCATTTGGAGACAATATTTTAAAAATGTGTAAGTAAAGGGCTTTTGTATGTGGCTGTAAAGGAGTAAAAGAAATAAAACATAGGAACTTTATATATGCTTCTATATAAGCCACTCTCTGCTCAAGGATGCAGGTTAGCAGGGTTTTGCTTTTGCCATTTACCAATATTAAGAGTTCCTGATGACAAGACTATGAGACCAGGACAGAAGAATATTCCCAGTTTTACTACAGTGAACAGTTACAACTATAAAGACTGAATGGTGCTCTGGTGCTAAATCTTAACATTTTTTTCAGATTTCAAATTTCACATCTACTAATGATTTAACTGTTGCTTCATTGTAATAGTCCAGTAATGCATGTCAAATATCTACAAGCCAGATGAAACACAAATTTTCTTAATCTACTTTTAACACCAAACAGCTATGGACGCAGTAAACTAATAATCATTGTAAGGGATAGTAGATGCATAGTGACTACAAGGATTCCTCTGGATATACTTCGCTCTCACATAGATCAATACCTCTGCATGAATTCTGACTGCATTGCATTTTAAATTAAGAGATTTTTATCCTTTGACTGTCCTGGTTCTTATTAATGCAATGTGAAGCAGAATATAATTCACCACATGAATTCCACCTTCTCTAACATTCAGTGGTCTTATTCCAGGAATGCAGAACACACAAAAAGAGGTTTCATCAGGATAAAAGGTTCGGTAACAATAAGGAATAAACCACTGATTATTCTCAGAAGCTGGAAGCTAGGACGGGTTCCTAACTAAACACCATAAACAAGCAATGTTAGGACTCAAAAATGGTGGGATATGTACAACTCACTTTCAATATAAATGGTTGCAAAATTTTTTGTAAGGTCCAAAACATACCCAAAGTTGTAACCAGCTGTCAAATTGTCATATTCTCAGTCATCTAACATGGTCTGATCACTGTCAGCTAATTACAAATACTGGTACGATAAATATCTAGTATGTCAGAAGACTCTCCTGCAAGCTATCTATTAGAATAATAAGCTGGCTGATTTCCAGAAATTTGTCATGTTTTACATCTCCTATCATTCTCATCTGTATGTTTAGTCTTTACTAGTCTAATTCTTGGGGATTAGAAATATATCAGTAGATGTCCAGCCTCTCTTGGATTCTGTCTCAATGAACTCCTGAAGCAATGAGTTCCACCAGCTAACCATGCTTGGTATGAAGAAACATTTCCACGTGTCACTTTTACATCTGCTTCCAGGAAATCACTTTGGTTTTCCTCCTTTCTTTCAGCCAGTTGATCTTTCTACTGAACAAGGTGATCCACCCAAATCTAGCAGCTGCAGCTTGCTGAGATTCACATGCTGAGGAATGTGGTGTTACATGGAATTTTTTTACCGAGGCAGAAGCAAAGCCATGATTTTGTAGGACTGATCTACAACAGACACAATGGCTCTCTTTTCAGTCAGTTTCTACAGTAACCCATAAAACTAGTTTACAGTTTGAAAGTGGAGGCCGTAGCTGCTATTTAGGTATTTTTTAAGCGCCACAGGTGTTTTAAGGTAATTGTCTGTATTCCTTTGATGAACTTTGCCTGGAGGCTAATGACTACAAACATTCCTACATAATAGCAGCCACCATTAACATATCTTCAGTGGATGTCTTTGCAAAGAGAAAAAGGAAATGTATGAGAGCTGCATGTCTTGAGGGAAACACAGGCTGTTTTTTTTTCTTGAGTAAATGGAATGTGAAGATGCTGTGGCAGATATATTTAACATCTATTTTTAATAGCACTATCTGTTTAATACTTTCTTCCCAGTAACATCATGACATAACTGTTTCTGTGGCAATAGGAAGTTACTAGGTTTGTAAGAGAAAAGTAGGAATTTTTTTTTTCAAAATCTATGTTTATATTTCCACTGTCTTGTCTTCTTCTCTTTTCTCTTTTTCCTTTCCTTTCCTTTCCTTTCCTTTCCTTTCCTTTCCTTTCCTTTCCTTTCCTTTCCTTTCCTTTCCTTCCCTTTCCCTTTCCCTTTCCCTTTCCCTTTCCCTTTCCCTTTCCCTTCTTTGATCAAATTGTCCTCTGAGAAGTTTATTCACGTTCTACAGATTTGCTGAAAGTTATTGTGAAATCTGTCTTAGTCAGTAGCATGAACTCTTTCAGTTTCTTTCCCCAGCTCTGGCCAACTAATGTTATTAGTCTTTATTAAGTGACTAACAATGTTGTGGACTTTTATGAGCTACCACAAAATATATAACATAGGTAAAAGCGTAGAGAATAGATTAATTCTGGAAAACATGACATACATGGCAAATATCCACCTTGTGCTTCAGAGTTTAACTGTGTGCACATTTATTCAACATGTTTTCATATATAAGGTGTTCATTGTGTAATCTTCTGAAAGCTAAAGATTAGATATCATTTGAAGACTTTGCCCTTTTGTCATTATGGAACATTTGAAGGAGAGAAGTGTAGCTTCTTTTTTTTTTTTTTTTCTTCCCTTAGAAATAAATCTCTCTGGAACAGACACTGATACAAAACAATTTCTATTCAGTCAGGGGAAATTTTAAAAATAGTGTTGAGTAATAAGTGTAAAATGGAGCAAGTAGAACAAAAAAAAAAAAAAAAAAGAGCATTAAACATTCTGAAAATGAAAAAAAAAAAGACATGAAAACAAGTATAAGAATATCTGAGGTTTATCCCTACACAAAAGTTTTACAGGCAATACAAGACATATTACAGGTTTTCTAAAAATGAGTTGTTGCTAGTTATGTAGACAAACTTTTTTTTTCCTGTATCTACTAATCAGCAGGAGCACAGATAACACTTTCTCAATCTTTATTACCTTTATAAAACTTTTAGCATGGTATCACAACTGCTGTCAGCAAAACCAGAAAGCACTTTAGCTGTTTCTCTCCTAATGATACCATAGCAGTTACTCCACATGATATGACCTGGCTTTGTTATATAGAAATGATCTCTGCATGCCCACAAACTACTGCTATTGATTTCACCACACTGCTTTCTTAGCAATTTGACACTAAGGACTCCTGGCATCCAAATCTTTCAACGTGGAAGCTCTTTATCACTAAGGTAAATAAGTAAGCTATTGTTTCATTAGATGAAACTCCTGGCAGGTCAGCTTTTAATTATCTCAGTCCTGTAATGACTGCTAATCTTGTCACTTTGAGCCTTACTGTGCCTGCTGATCTCTGCTTGCTCTACCTGAAAAAAAGAGCCATGGTGGACTTTTCCAAGCCATACTGTTGCTTACTTTACATTGTGAACTCATTGGTGCACACCACCCCACTGGTTTAACTACACAGAAATGCTACATTCTTGAAGATGCTAAAATATATGTTATGTTACGGCTTTGTATGTTAAACTAGTTGTAATGCATAGGAAGATTTGGTAACCTGTGTTTCATTGGTAGAAACTGATTTTCCATCAATGAATTCAAAGTTAATTTTCTATTTTAAGGGAACTCAGTAAGATTTTTTTCTGTGGGAGGGCGGTACAGTGGGGAAACAATGAGGTTTGGCTTGCAGTTGGAATTAGCTGGAGAATTTCTGGGTTTTGGCTGCACTTGCTGTAACAGCAGATTAGTCTATGCCAAGAGATTTACTGGGTCCTGCACAAAATTAGAAAAACAAATCTGTTTATGGTGAAAACTTCCCTACCATGTCAAAGCCTGCTTAGGTATTTTCTCTGCAATCCACTACTACCTGCCTTCCTTGAACATGATACCTACCTGGATCATAGCAAAGCTGCCCAAGAAAAAATTATATTTTGATCCCTTGGATGTGCTTTCATGCACATATACAAGTGGGAACAAAGATAGACAAAGAAGGGGAAAAGTCTAGACCTTCATTCTCTTTGTTGTTTCTCCATAGCCCAGCAGTTACTCAAGAGACAATGACTGAATTCTAATATACAGGCCAAAACATGATTCTGTGAATATTTGTAAATGAGCTACAATTATGAGATGTTTTTTCTGCCTCTGATTTTTCAGCCAAACCTCCTCCAGACAGCTACTGTTTGTCACAGGAATCTGCAATGAGCATATTATGCTTAAGCACAAATTTAAACTCATTTATTTTGGTTTTACATCAGCATAGCTCATTTTAGCTCATGGAATTTTTTCTTACTTAAAATGTACAAATCTCAGTGGAGTTTGACTTAGTAAAGAGAACCGAGGTCCTATGGATAGTTTAATTAATAGGTTTTTTAACAGAAAATCTTTTTTTGTACATGACAATGTCATTGAAAAACATTTTGTGTCACAATACATAGTGCATAAATCTTTGTTAAGTCTTGGTTTGGTCTAAGGGATCTCAATGTTTTCTTACACATCATTTCTGTATTTTTTAAAATCTTTGCTCACACAGTTTGTCTATTTGTGTTTTGAGTACCTTTTAACAAACAAAAAAATATTTGCATATATAAGTCAAATTTAGGAATCAGAATCATCAGAAAGCTATTTTACAGATTTCTGGCCTGGTATCAGGACATTGTGGAGAAGTAAACAGTACATCTCATCTACTGACCATGAGGTCATGGTGCACTCAGTTATTAAAAATCATTTACAAACTACTATCTCTGTTGTTCTGGGGGTTATTCTTCGTTTGTACCTTGAAAATCATAAAACCAAAGGATTCATTCTTAAGAAGAAATCTGAGTTAGCTTAGCCTAGGTCAAGATGCTGTTGTTAAAAGCAGGCGTTTCATTATAAAAAAAAAAA
>VWZY01010390.1:110508-125629 GCA_013399075.1 Chloroceryle aenea
AAAAAAAACATACTGGGACAGGAGGAACAAGTTATTTGCACTGTAGCAAGGAATCCTTGGATCAAGCAGCCTCTTTTCAAAGTGTGATTGTGGAATGTAACAGCTGCTCAAGATTCTGCTAACTTGTGGGAGATTCATGACTAGTAGATTAATTTGCTTTTCACCAATTATAATTTATCTTACATCAGGACTGTTTACATTTTCTCTGTCATCTACATGCATTAGCACCAGGTTAATGTGCAAACCATGTACTAAATTATGTCCTGTATAAATCTTTCCTGCTAAATACCACAGTCCTTGTCCTTACTTCCTGAGAATAACCTTTGATCTTCACATCAACAAAAAAAAAAAAATTACCATCTCTGCCCAACCCAGGACAAGTCATTTCACTCCTAAATAGCTGCACAGCTGGAGACTTCTCCCTGGGTAAACCCTACAGGGTCTTCCATGAGGCTTTATATCATACTTGTCATTCGTTTATCAGTGTCCAAATGTTGTACACTGGAAATGTGTGTAAAACATTCTCAGAATGTCAAACAATAACAAATCAGAATGGGAGAGGGGGGAGAAAAAGCTGCAGGAAAAAATGTAAATCTCCCAGCTGTGCAAACTCAAGTAGCTGTATTAGCAGAAAATGCACCCCAAAATTACATTATTGCCATCTTCAGCAAAAGGTAATACAAGGAATGCATTGTCAATTTAAAAATTCAGTGTCAGGCTAATTAAAAAAATGTTTTAAATCTTCCTTTTGCATGTACAATGACTGTGGTATTCTGTTCAGAGAAACCTTGGAAATGTTTTATTTTTCATAAACCTGGTATTTTCTGACTGTGTTGGGGAAAACCAAAGGACTCCTAGTATCTTCAGTTTTTTTCAACTAAAAAAAAATTTTCCAGTCAAGCAGAAAAATCTGATTCTGATTCTAGTTTTCCCTTAATTTTACCTTTATATCTTAGACATGTTTTCATGGTTTAGACATTGGGTTTGTTTGTTCTGGATCATATGAAAGTTTGTATCATTTCTGCTATATTAGAAAAAAGACTATTAAAGAAACAATATGATGAAGGGAAATGATGTATTTAAAATAATTTTATGATGCAAAAAAGAGAAATAATTTAAAGGAGAATAAAACCAGAAAAGATAGATTAAATAAATATTTTTAACATTAATTTGTGATATTCAATATCACAAGCTCATCACAATCAATTATATTGCTACTGATACAGTTTATTAGAGTTAAACTTAATAAAGAAGAAAAATTTTTATATCCTAGGAGGAATATAAAAACTTCAAAGCCAATTTAATGAGCCAGCTTGTATTAAAGAAAATTTAAAAAAAAAAAAAAAGACATCAAACATCATATGAATTTGATCCAATATGACGTGTGGAAATCAAAATTAAAAAAGGAATATGATGCTGAGCAGCCTGAATAATTAATCTTTTAAATAATATTTTTCTTTTAATTCAGAAATCAGTAGGATTCAGTCAGAAAATAATGATCATCTCTAAATGAGAGAAGAGGTGCCAAATTAGGTTGACTTTTTTCCTCTCCTTTACAGCTATTTACTTCGTCATCAGTCTTCCCTGGTCTCTGCAGGAAACATTAACAGTCCTGGGTTGCTACTCCTTTGTTCAGGACCACAACCCTTTCCACCTGACAGTGTCAAGTCTCCCAGCAATCTTCATTTAAAACATCAGATTAAAATCTAGTTGGAAAACAATCTGGAGGGACAAAAAAATAAATTGCTTATTGTCAAATAGTCATGTTCACTTGGGTACTCCTTCTGTATTCTTTCTATATGAGAAGCCTGGACAGATCAGTCTTCTTGACTGAAAGATTTCATCCTTGCTGAATGCTCTTTTTCATCCTGAAGGTGGGTCTATCTCCTTCTGTCAATAGAAACTACATCCTTACTAATGTATAAAATAAGCCAGGGCTCACCCTGTGGAGCAAAGGACAAATGGTTTGGCATGATGCACATCCACAGTTAAGTCCATTCCAGTCCCCTTATGCAAGATGGCCTCAACCATATTGTCTGTTTGGAACAGTCCCCTAGCCCATGCCATCCCTGAACTGAGCCTACATATGAGACAGTGCTAACTAACATGAGTCAAAACTGTGTCCAGAGAGAATATTAGCAATTTTTAACCAGCAGTTTGGAAGTGAACAACAGGATGGACACAGAAACAAGATGAACCCATGCTCTGTCCTTGTTTAAGTTACAGTAGAAAGAATGACTAAAATTGACATCTGACTTAATGAGATATATTTCAAATGTATAGATGAAGTAAATGGACACATTTTTTTTGTGAGCATTTGCATATCTGTTGTGCATGATGCTACTTTTAGTTACAGGCAATTCTCAAGCACTGCAGTCAGAAAAGAAGAAATCCTTCAGTCACATGGAAAACGCATTTTCACTGGCAATCATAGAACAGACCTCAAGCTAACAATGCAAGATAAGGAGAAAAAGCTACTGTATTTTTAGACTGTTTTCTAAAATACAGTTTTATAAGAATTTCCTTTCTGCAGTGAGATCCCCCAAAAATAGTGAGCTGAGACTGATGAAAACTAGATCAGCTACTATGTGAGGGTTTCATGTTACATTCAACAGAGAAACGCACTAAGCTTTCTTGGTCTACATCTCTTTAACATGTCTGTGAATGGGAGGCTTCATGGTGACCACAGGGTTCAGAGTGCAGATTACATATCCTGAAGCAAGCAGGGAATATCACATTCTGTATAAAACATTTTTCAGCTAATATGGCAAGCAATGATACTTTCAAAAGCTTGTAAGGGACTTAAAAGTGTAAGTCCCCTTTCCAGATAGGTCTTTATATGGTACAGTTATCAAAAAGCTGAGCATCATGACCCCAGTGGTTTATATATCTCACCATGCCCAAAGGAGCTCAGCAAGAGTGAAGTTGCTGTCTCTGGGGTCCAGAAGCTGAATGCAGAACTGACTAAGCTAATGAGCAGATACCACTAAAGCAGTTCTGGAAGATTTGCCAGAGAAGAAGGCCCTATGTAGCTGGAATTCATGCCACAAATTCCTTTGTGAACTAACATTTTTGCAGTCTGAGACACAAAATGCAGTATTGGTGGTAAAAGGTAATTGTGTCAGTGTTCCTTTTTACCTAAAAAGCTGAGTGTTAGAGACCAAGATGCGGTAACATGGGGTTCCAAGTAGCTTGGGGGGATTACAGCCCACAGCTCCCACATGAGTTCTTCAGACATTAAGGTAATGACCCTCATAATCATAAGCATATTTTCTCTCCTACACAGGGATTTAAGTATGCTACTGAAAGTACAATTCTGTCAGACAGTACTAAGACCAATTTATCCTAAAACACCCTTCAGAACCAAAAACCACCTTGTAATATCTAGTTAAGACATATATGTCTGAGAATTACAGGTTGTATATCATGTACCTGGGAAAGAAGAGAGGACAAGGAGGAGCTGCAGGAATAGTCCATAGGTGGAAGATTACAGTGGCTGCCCAGACTCCCATAGGATGAGGTAGGATGGTCTGGATGCTCATCTATGTCCCAGGAAGATTTGACCATGTCTGCTTCGGTTCTTGAGTCACCTGCTACCACAGACTTTCTTCTGGCTCCTTCCTCACTTCTTCAATGGCTGGAATCTCAGGAGAACTCTGGCCGTTCTGCCTTTGATCCTGATCTGTGTGTTCCTGAATCCAGTACCAGAATCCAGCTCCTGAACCCAATTCCCATCTGCTGCTGGGTTCAGTCTGCAACATTCCCAGTGCCTGCTCCACAGCATCAGTGGTGATGGTGACATAATTGCCAACAGAAGGGGTTGGGTTCGATGCTGGGTTTGTATATATTCCATTTTAATTATTATTATTTTAATTAAAACTGTTCTAGTTTCCTTTTCTAATCTCTAAGTCTCTCTCCCTTATTCCCTTTTTATTTCCCTTTGGGGATGGAGGAGGGTTAATAGAGAACATCTGTTATAGGTCTAGTGTGCTACCCTGGCCCTAAACTATGACACCAGGTTTCCTTTCTGTGTACACAACACTGCTGTAGTGTCCTATGACATGGGAAAGCTTCATTTTTCACTGCTGCAGTGAGATGAAAGTGTCAAATCTCCAGCTGATATCAGCCAAAGGCAATAAAGCTGTTGCAAAATATACCAGCTGCAGATCTAGCCCAAGTACCACAGATCTGCACATCTCAAAGAACAGTAATAAATGATAATAACAAAATACAACCCAAGTTCTATTATTTTCATGCAAACACACCTCTGCCTTTTGAAAATGTTAGTTGCAGCTGATAGACATGTACCAAATACCTGTGCTCAACAATCCCAGAATAGGGTAAAACATGTCTGAAAGAGGACAGGGGAGCCCTAAACCATGAGCTACATGTGCAGTCCTTCAGGAAGAAGTCTTGTACTCCTGAGCACATTATGCTGCACAAATTGTCTGGGAGAACCCACAAATTGAGGAAGTACAGATGCTCTGTCCAGAGAGATGTGGCTTTTTCCATCTGATTTTTACCTGTCTTCAGAAAACTGAAAGCAAAATGTAGATCTTGGCACCATCATGGGGTGTTTTGGCCTTTCCAGTGGTATACTTAGTCCATAAACCTATTTGCTGTGCTCAACAGCACATTGTTAATTTGAAAAGAGTTGAGGAAAAAAAAGGTTAACACACTTTTCAAAGGCTAATTTGTAACCCAGCGTTTTCTTTATTATGAAGAAATGTTCTTTATTTATATGGGCACCTAAAACACAAGAACAAAAAACATCACATGGAAAGACACGCAGATGTGCAAATATTGAGAACATATGCTAACAGATATAAAAAACCCTTTAGTAAAAATAGCATGTGAAGAGGTAAATCTAAGATGACAGAGCAAATGGTGTTTCTGGAAAGGGTAAAATCAGTAAAGGGAGAATTTTCATGAATTAGAATTCGTACCAAATCTTGTGGCTTAAATTAACATAAATACAGAAATTTACTAACATAGTACACTCTATATAGTGTATCTATGTATGTATATAGATATGTACTATCTATATAGATAGATAGTACACTCTATCCCCTCATCCAAGTCATCAATAAAGGTGTTGAAAACATCTTCTACATGTTAGTGAATTTGCGGATGACACTAAGTTGGAGGGGAGTGTCAATCTGCTGGAGGGTCAGGAGAAGTTCCAGGGGAACTTGGACAGGCTGAGTCGATGGGTTGAGGCCAATAATATGAGGTTTAAGAAGACCAAGTGTAGGGTCCTACACTTAGGCCACAGTGACCCCCTGCAGTGCTACAGACTGAGGGATGAGTGGATGGAGAGCGGCCTGGCAGGCAGAGATCTGGGGGTACTGGTTGATTACTGGCTGAACATGAGTCATCAGTGTGCTCAGGTGGCATGGAGACAATGGCATCTTGGCTTGCATCAGGAATAGTGTGGCCAGCAGGTCTAGGGATCTGTCTCACCTCAAGTACTGTGTGCAGCTCTGTGTCCCTCACTTCAAGAAGGATACTGAGGTCCTGTAGCGGGTCCAGAGGAGAGCGACAAGGCTGGTGAAGGGAAAGTCTTATGAGGAGAGGCTGAGGGATCTGGGTTTGTTCAACTTGGAGTAAAAGAGACTCAGGGGGGACCTTATCACACTCTACAACTATCTGAAAGGAAGTGGTAGTCAGGTGGGGGTCAGGCTCTTCTCCAAGGCAACTAGTGACAGGATGAGAGGGCATGGCCTGAAGCTGCACCAGGGGAGGTTTACGTTGTGTATTAGGAAGCACTTCTTCATGGAAATGGACTTCTAAGGGAGGCGGTGGAGTCACCAGCCCCTGAGCTGTTTAAGGAAAGATTGGATGTGGCACTTAGTGACATGGTCTAGCCGATGTCATGGTGTTGGGTCATAGACTGGACTTGATGATCTTGGAGGTCTATTCCAGCCTCAGAAATTCTGTAATTCTGTGATTCTGTGAGATCTGCTAAGAACCAAGAGGACACTGGTCAGATAAATGACTGTTCAGCCAGGCCTTAGTATCGAAGGTGGCAATTTTTGATCGCCAGTTCAACAAGAAAATGACACAGTGTGTGCTAGTGCAACAACCAGCATTGCAGATTGGAAACCTTGATGGTGGTGGTAGTGAGCTTGTGCTTCAAGTGCATAGATATTGATGGACTTTGCATGATAGAATCCATAATGTAGATGCATTGAATGTACATTATGGTTCACCGGTGTAAACCAGGTTAGAGCCTAGAAATTTAGGAAGAAAATAAAGACAAAAATGTTTCTTGAAGTATCTATGTTCTTCCTTAAGGGCTTTTGGTCCCTCAGGATGTTCTGAGTCTACCATTTGTTGTGCAGGAGAGGAAACAAGTATGCACATCTAGAAACCAAAACAAGAACTAAACCCATCTGGGGATATCACTTCACCAATATTTTAATTGAATGCACAGTCATCTTGCTCCAAGGTATTTTAAGATAGTTCTTCTCTTTCTCATGACCTTTTAGATGAGGTCTACATTTACATCTACCTTCTTTTTGGTCTGAAAATAAATGGCAAAGTGAATATTATGATCCTGCAAGGTCGTTATGATTTTGGAGATATGCTTTCAAAGTGAAAAATTGTAGATGGTACTGAATGTAAACCCCAAACCCTTCAGTTTCTAATGACACTCAGTAAGTGTCAGTAAGAATATTACTTTTACTACCTGTATTTCTGTTTGTCTTCTTCCCTCATAGATCAATTTCATCAGGGAAATAAAGATTAATACAACTTCAATGTATATTTATGCATTTATTTCAGCTCTCTACCTTCTTGCACTTTTCATTAGCATGTAAACCTCTGTAAAGTGTTCTAAAATGCAATGAATCATCCCACTATGTTATTAATTAGGGAAAATTCCTCTCAGTTCCAGTGAGACATCATCTCTGCACATTATGTTTCTCATATTTTTTCACAATATGTATAAAATTCAGAGAACAAGAACATTAACATTTCGGAGAGAGGAGAAAGTCACTTGAAAATTATTAATAAGAAAAAAAAACGTGGATTGCCTGAGCAAATAAACTCCTTTGGTTATGTCTAAGGATGAAACAAACTATGACACTTGAATTCATGTGAGCACATTAGAAAAATAATTGGAAAAGAGCCCAGATGAGCAACAGGTACAATTTTCTACAAATACACCAGATGGCATGTATATGGAAATATGCACTTACATGGCTACAGATGTATCTGAATCCCTCATTATTATTAAGGTATTTATACTCTTAATTCTCAGATATCTCCAGATATGGATTATTTGTTTTCTAAAGTTTCATAGTGGATTAGTAACAGAAGCAGTGATACAATCCAGAACTTCTGAGCCCTTCTCTTTCACTTGTACAAATGAAGCACACGACTCTGGTTTTATGCCTTTGAAACTGTACCTTATATATTAACAATTTATACAAAATGACCTGGATATGTGACTTCAAATATTAGTCCACAGCCTTTCCAAAATAAATTGACTAAATAGTTTTGATAGCTGCTAGTGTCACTACTTTTTCTTTACTGCCCAGACAAAAATGGGAAGACCTGTATGTACTAGACAGTAGCCAAGAGCTAAAGTAGGTATATGAAAATTATACAAATAGACTCCTCTAGGAAAATTGCCTCCAACACTTTTTATATATTTTAAGATTTACATCATTGTGCATGACAAAGCAAAGGTTAAATAAGGCTAAAGCTTCACTAGCTGGACTGTTTTTATACTGTAGTATACTCTTCAAAATATCTAGCATACAATCTTGACCTTGGAAGAAGTTGAGAAGACAAGTGCTGTCAGTGGCTCTTACTCATACAAAACTGAGCCAGCATCAAAAAAGTCAGCGGAACATTTTCTATTTTCATTTAATTCTCTCAGCGTTTTCATTGGAAATGTGCTCACATTTTAATATCATGCTGCCAAAGTTAAGGAATTCTCAACTATGCACAGATGATTGTACTGCTCTGTGTCTAGCATGGTTAACTACTTCACTGCATCTCTGAAGCACTGCATGATGCTGGGAAGCAGTCACCTTTTCACAAAAGTTGAATCCTCACAGATGCAATGAATCAAAGATAAAAATACTCAGAAGTACTTCTGACAGGATGTTAGTCAGAAGATGTTGCTAATGAAACCTCTATGGTAGCTGGGGCTTTACAGGAAACCAACAAGTCAGCCTCAAGAGAAAGTAAACCCCAAGTGTAATTTGAAAGTTGATTTCAGTGCAAGTTGATACACAGCATCTCACTGAGTCCATCTTACAGCAGTATACTCACTGGAAGATCCTTTGATTATATATAGCCTTGGCTTGCTTGTACTGCTCTTGTCAAAGAAAAACATAACTTTAAATTGCCATTCACAAACTTTTGCAAACTTGTTTACCATCTCACTTCAGAGAACTCTGAATGATGACAATGAACTTTTTTATGTATTTCTACACCATGTAGTGCACTGGTATGTCAAGGTACAGGTTCTGACTGAATTGCTACTGGCATTGCATATAAGATGGAGATATGCAAGGATACAATTGCACTGCATCTGGAGAAGGATTAGCTCAAGCATCTACATAGAACTGCTGTTCTGGTCACATAGAAGTAGCCTTAGAAACACTTCCTATTCTCTTTCAAAAGGGGAAAAATTGAGTTTGCTTAACTTTTCATAAATCGAATACTAAATTTTCTGCAACATAAAAGGATTAAAATGTGACTGTGAAGGAGAAAAAGCTGATGTTGGTGGGAAAATGAGCAAAGAATTGAATTGCCAATACATCTGGTTGCATGTAAATGATCACAGTAATTACCCACATAGCAAATGGGTGATTAGAAATACATGAAATTAGTGTAGTCAACAGGAAAGCCATTTGCAGTAATTGATGAGTGAGATGGATTCTGCAAGCTTTGGGCAATCATGGAAACTAGATTGTAGAGAAAAAAGTAGAATCATTAGCAGAAAACACCTCAGGTGTGTTACTTTGTCTGACAGAGTTCTCTTCCTTGATAGAAAAGCTATATATGTTTTAAATATCCAGGTGGTAAAGGATGTACAATTACATAATGAAAATACATCTGGGTACATGTGTCATTATCATGATCCAGGTATGTTATTGGAAGAGGTTATCATTCCTGAATGCACTTCAATAGCCTTCTGAAGGACATTACTGTATTGACTGATCTTCTAGTGGAGCAATCTATTTTAAAAGTAGCAAAAATCATAACTGTGGGTGAAGCTTGATTAGCCTGACATTGCTTGAATGCTCAACCAGACCTTTCTCCTGGAAGGCTGATGAGCCATAGCGCTCGGAGTCAGGGCAGAGCCTTGTGACTAATGACTGTAAGGAGAAGGATGTAATAGCTGTGTATTACATTCAGTTACCTAATTTATAAAGTGTAAATACATGTGTGTCACCTGATTCCTGCCCTAACAATTGTTATTTGGCTTATTTCTTACAGCTTTTTCAACAGCTGAGGTCGGTTAAGGGGAAAGGTTCAGAGAAGTGAAAGGAGAACATTGTAGGAAGCATTTTGCAATGTTACTTAGTTATTCTAGAGTAAATTCAGAGGAAAACTACTGCTTCTGCAATGTGTATTTACATCATGGGAAAAATTAAGAGAATGGTAAAAGACTTAGACAGTCAGTGGAAATGGGGTGTAACATGATTGAAGAGAGGGATCAAATTCTTTCCTGCCAAAAAATGAGTAAACCTCTGTGAAAATTTCAGTGAAGCATCACTCAGAAATGTCAGGAGAAATTCTAGTCATTGTGGAAATTTCACAATGAATATTTTTCTGTTGTTGAAATAAAGCTGTGTCTTTAAATACTTTTCTGATTAAATGAAGGTATTTTTAGTGGGATTTACTATGCGCTGTTTAGTGAAACACCTCTCCTGTTGTCCTGCCTTGTGTACAAAGATGCAGAACTCCCAGACAGTCCTCATCTCTGGACTGTGTCAGAGAAGGGAACCCTGCAGCTTCCAGGCTCCTTTCCACAAATGTTGGAACTTGCAGTCCCCAGAACTGCTGGCTCCTTGTCAGGGTATGCTGGCACCCCACATCCACAGCCCCTGCCAGGCTAACAAGGCTTCTGCAAGCTACAGACACAGCCTGGGCTCCCCTGCCCTGGTGGCCACTTCCATGGCACTGGTGTATGCTCCGTAGATCAGCAATAGTCTTAAAAAAAAATAAAAATTAAAACCTGTTTTCACGATCTTTCTTAAAACTTCTAATTGAAGTCTGTGAATTTCCATATTCAGTTCAATTCTGAAACATGAAATTCTTTCCCCATCCATTTTTTGTTGTAGATGAGTGAGACGAAAGAGTAAATGTGTAAAGGCTTGGTTATAAGACAAAGAAATTTGAGAATTAAGCAGTTAATTGTATTCTGGCATGAATAATGTTCTCATTACCTCAGTGTCCAATACAGGTGAAGAGAAATAATCAGAACCATGTTTATAAGTATTTCAAGGGCACCATTAATTTTAATAGATTTTGTATTTTCATCAGTGTATCCGAAAATAAAAATCTGGTGTTTGGATATATGTCCTGATGTACACAGTGTCGGTCCTGCAAAATAGCAAGTCTTCCACTAAATTCATATAATTTCAAAACATGAAATATAACCAGGCTCAATAGTTTTCTAAAACTTGTTTCTTTAATGGGAATCCAAGTTTTTTACTAGCTACATCAATTCAATTTTGAAACAGGAAAGCAATTATGAAGGTTCTTTTCTTGCACAAATATTTTTCACAGAAAGATTTTGTGGAACTCTATGCACTTACTTACATATTTTTATCCATAACAATTCAAACCAAGATAGCAAACCAAGAAAAATCCCAAATGAATGTGAAAAAGAAATAAAAAGCAAGTAAAAAGATTTTTCAAGGATTCCATTTTCAAGGTTCAATTAAACAAGTAACTGACTTGGTAGGTCTTGTCTCTTGACTCTTCCATCCCTGCAGCACAGTCTAGGAAAGAGTATTCCCTGTGGGAGCTTTTAGTCTTGAATAATAAAACAGATAACATGCAGAGAAGGCTGAAAAGAGCCATTGCAGATTTTAAGGGAGAAACACTAATTTTGAAAATAATCCCACTGGTGGATTTATAATTGGCCTGAATAGAATAGAACACACTTTATTACAGCAAGTTAATATCAGATATCTCAGCAACCAAAGAAAATAATCAGTCATGGAAAGCTTTGTTTTCCATTTGGGGAGTTTGATATATGTGCCATGTTTCTCCACCATGTCCAACTTTTGTTCTCTCTGCAGTTGAGTAGCTCCAGGTTTGAGCCTGGATTTCTCCTTTGTGGAAGGACTTATGAGAGGCAGCATTGCCAGGAAGACCCCCCTCCCAGGTTTTCTCTTCAAAATTTAATTAAAGAGCTTTCTCATTTTTACAAATGTTTCTGCTCACAAGTCAGTGGGAGACCCAGAAGAGATCTGGACAAGTTATACAAAGAAGATACTGCTCCCACATCTCTGCTTCAATATTATTCTCTGAGAGAGATGTTCCCTAGAAAATATGTTGTTCTCATATCTCCAGTCAACATCTGTCCCAAGATCCCCTACTACACAGTCTCACTCTTAACACATTACTGAACTTCCCACTGAGCAAGAGGGAAATGTAAGGAAGAAAAGGGAGGGATGCATCACTGCCTTCAACTTTACTGGTGCAGATTTATGACTGTGTTGAAAAGATGCTCCAAGATCTGCTTCAAGGAAATCTTGGTTGGTTCCATAGAAGTAGCTTAAAATATAACCCAAACATAGGAAAGGTATGGTCTGCACTCAGTTTTACCAGTCACTTCCCAGATTTCCACAGGCAATCATGAAACTAGAGAAGTACTTGATAAATGCAAAGTATAGGTAACTCTTAAGATTGCCTATCCATTAAATTTATGAGCTGCAAGGACAGGATTGACAAATGTATGCATCACTTTGCCAAGAGTGTGGGATAGGTATTAGAGCAATGGGACACTGAAGATCTGGTTGTGTCCCTTGTACTGCCTCTCATCTGCTCATCTCTTAGGCAAGTCTCTCCACCTCTCCACTTTTCTGTACCTGTAAAGTGGCAATACTAATAACACATACTTTTTTAACATCTGCTAAAGCAATGAAAATATCTTCATTCATATTAATAATAATAATTGATGGTGCCCATCTCTAAGCAAAAAAAAAAAGTGAAGGAACAGAACAGAAAGTATTTAGCTAGAAATAGAGCAGTCAGGAGAAGTGTGTGTGTCATGTGTTGTAAATATGGAAAACAGAACAAAAAAGGCCCATTTAACTCACATGAGATCCCCAGTTCCTTAAGTACCATGTTTGGTGCTGATTTATTTGAATTAAGATGGCAAGAAAACCTCCTCTTGCTGTTTTTCTTGAATTTTTAACTTAGCTTTGTTTTGTTTTTAATCAAGCTCTTGTTCAAGCCATGTGAGTAAGAATTCAGTAACACATTGTAAATCACAGTTTTCAAGTTCTGTGACTACAGATGAGATAGTAAAAGACAATGCTGTATAATTCACATGTGGCTTGTTCGTCATTCAGGCACCACATGTCAGATTCTCCCTATGCACAGCTGTATGTGCAAGCAGAAAACTTGGTAGAGATTGCAAAGAACACAGTTTTAATGTCCTGGTTATTAGAATCTTTTGGTTATTGCTGAAACAATTCAGAACTATATGAGCATAAGCCTAAACCATTTTTTTAACCAGCTTTGAGTCAAAGACAATTTACCATGATACTGTTCGAAAAGAGAAGCTGACAAAAACCAACAACAACAACAAAACCCAAACCCAAAAAACCCAACAAACCCAAACCAACCAACCAACCAACCAAAACCAGAAGAAATACACAGTCAGCAATTCAACCTTTTCCAATTAAATGGTAGAGAAAATTATATTCCAAAATGAAATTGTCTGACATCCCATCATGGTGATAAAAGATTTCTCAAATTTTCCCATTCCAATTAAAGAGACCATTAAAATATATTCAGCAATGTAACACCGTTTTAAAGGTGTCGGGGTTTGTCACTGACTACAGTTAATCAGACAAGGTTTATAGCAGAGCCTTTGTCCTAAACCCACCTCGTAGCCTTTGGAGAGAAATAGGTGAATTGCAGTCTAAAAGAGGAATTTCTCCATGTTGTCCCTAAAGAAAGACTCATCTCAAGTGTCTACAGTATAGATGTAACTCACAGAACTCATGTATATACCATTTAAGGAGACTAACTACTGTTTTATAGTCCAATAGGTGCCAGTATGCAAAATAAACAGTTGCATTCTGCTGTGCAGCTATAAAGGAATGATTTCTTATTTATGAAGACATGTGATCCTCATATAGCTCAGATATCACCTATCTACTCACTCAACACAAATGTATATTTACCTAAACAGGCCACAGCAGAAGGAAGATTCATGGGGTTGTAAAGGACATATTAGTCACAACAGCCCTTCAGACAACAGAACAAGGAATGATCATCCTTTTTGTTTGAAGATATCCATGCCAATGTCCGTCTGACATCTCTCTAGCTGAGTTTGGTACCAGTCAGGTGTATTGGTATGTTGACAGCTACCAGGCTTCTTTATATAAATTTATTTTTTAGCTTGATTTGGTATAAAAAAAAAAAAAAACAGGCTAATGCAAACCACTTTTTTCTTTTTCTTTTTTTAGTCCCTATCCTGCTCCCTAATTAATGAATTTGAAACCTTTGTCCAAAAGCAGAAATACGTTGTGGAAATGGGCATCCAGATAAAGGAGAGATGCCCATCAAGTGGTCTAACTGAAGGAAGACTGTTATGTGGGTTCATAGCTTAGCACATCAGAAAACTTATAAATGGTCCACACTTCAGTCTTGACATCAAAATCACAGTCAGAGAGCAATGTGCCTCCAGAAGGAAATTAAATCACTGCTGCAGTAGTATTCACCTCCCACCTCTGACTTCCACTGGGTGAATAGTCCTAAGCCATAGAAGTGGTCACTAGTGGCTTCTTGGAAACATTTGATTTTGGCCCAGAATGTGTAGCAATGGTATTAACATTATGAGTAAGTTAAAGACCAAAAAGCTCTCTGACCCATAACATAACATTAATTCTTTACAGAGCTGCTTCTATTTTTCTGTGTTTCAGCGCTTTAGACTCTTTCCAGTTGCTAAGGATGCAGAAAGCTTAAACAGCTTTTAAAAGAAGAAAGCTTTTTTGTCATAAATGATAACAGAATGGTCTTTGTAACTGTGGAAATATATATAGATGTAGATATGGGTCCTAATTTAATGTTACTATAATTACATACACATTATATATATGTGTGTATATATTATGTATAAATATATGGCAATTGCCAGGTATTTCATAAGACCAAGCAAAAGAAAAAAAATCCATGTATTATATACTACTGGAAAAGGGCTTACCTGAATAAGTTTACATGAAAACAGACATACATAGACTCATCCAGAAGATGCAGAGGTGCAGTGCCACTATCCTTCCTTTCAAATGGAAGAATGACCAGTTAGGGATTTATGGAGAATTTTGAGAACTGTTTCTCTTTTCTAGTATATTTTGAATAGAGTACTAACATTTGAAGGTATGATTTGAAGGCATGATTTTTATTAATAGTGTAGATGGTTCACCAGCTGCCATTTAAGAAGTAATAAAATAGAAGTAATTTGGGAAAATGTCTGTACTAAAAATCTAAACAACTTGAAATCTCATGGGACAAGTTACTAGAGGGCAGAGGAGCTCATGATATAGTTGGTTAACATTTAAGGATCTCTTCTTCGAAGCTCAGGACCACTGTATCCCCACAGGTGGGAAATTGTGAAAGAGAGCCAGGAGACTTGCATGGTTAAGTAAGGAACTGCGAAGTAGACTTAAGAGGAAGAAGAGGGTCTACGGATCATGGAAGGAGGGTCTGGCCACCTGGGAGGAGTATCAGACTGTTGTCAGAGAATGTAGGGAGGTAACTAGGAAGGCTAAGGCCTTTTTGGAACTCAAACTTTCAAGGGAGGTCAAGGATAACAAAAAGGGCTTCTTCAAATATATTGCAGGAAAAGCTAAGGTTAGAGGCAATGTAGGCCCTCTACTGAATGAGGTGGGTGCCCTGGTGACAGAGGACACAA
>VWZY01010390.1:125702-136024 GCA_013399075.1 Chloroceryle aenea
CTCATTCTCTGCCTCGCCATGCCTCTATCACTCTCTGTTCTGCTCCCCACAGTTTTTGCAGTGCAGAACACGTACATGCCTTGGACAGGCTGGAGGGTTGGGCAGGAAGAAATTTAATGAAATTCAACAAGGGCAAGTGTGGAGTCTTGCATCTGGGAAAGAAAAAACCCAGGTATCAGTATAAGTTGGGGATTGATCTTTTGGAAAGCAGTAAAGGGGAAAAGGACCTGGGGGCCCTGGTTGATGGGAAGCTGACCATGAGTCAGCACTGTGCTCTTGTGGCCAAGAGGGCCAATGCCATTCTGGAGGGTATCAGAAGGGTGGTAGCCAGTAGGTCGAGAGAGGTTCTCCTGTCTCTCTACTCTGTCCTGGTAAGGCCACATCTGGAGTATTGTGTCCAGTTCTGGGCCCCCCAGTTCAAGAGGGATGTAGAACTGCTTTAGAGAGTCCAGTGCAGGGCCACAAAGATGATTAAGGAAATGGAACATATCTCCTAAGAGGAAAGACTGAAGGAGCTGGGGCTTTTTAGCCTGGAGAAAAGAAGACTGAGGGTGATTTGATCAATGTTTATAAATATATAAAGGGTGAGTGCTGGGAGGATGGAGCCAGGCTCTTCTCGGTGACACCTGATGATAGGACAAGGGGTCATGGGTGGAAGCTGAGGCATAGGAAGTTTCACAGAAAGATAAGGAGAAATTTTTTTTCACAGTGAGGGTGATGGACACTGGAACAGGCTGCCCAGGGGGGTTGTGGAGTCTCCCTCTCTGGAGATGTTCAATACCCACCTGGTTGCGTTCCTGTGTGACCTAGTGTAGGTGATCCTGCTCTGGCAGGGGGCTTGGACTAGATGATCTTTTGAGGTCCCTTCCAGCCCTTAACATTCTATGATTCTATGTTTCTAAAAAATGAATAGCAACAAATTTTATCCATAATTACTGGTGATCTGTTGGTTTTACCTTTAAAAGAATATATGAGTCAGTGTAATTTTGTCATGTGTCTCAAAAGCAAAATCACGGCAGAAGAAAATAGAATTACAGGTTTATTTGGTCTCAAAATATAGAAATATATTCCAACAGCATATTTTAAAGAATAATATAACAATAATATCCAGTTTCTTATTCTCAAAATGGTACACCATTATTTAAAAATATATTACTTAATGTACCCAAAATTTAGTTTCCATCAAATTCCTTTTAGAATAAATTGAGTTTAAAAAAACATAGCCACCTACCCAGTTTATACAGAAACAAGTAAACCTTTTGTGGGCAACTCAGGAATTTCACTGCTCCAAAATGGTAATTCAGCTGAAGAGATTAAATTTTGCTACACACCCTTGTTCATGAACTACCACTAAGTGTAGATATGTAAGTAATGTCAGTATATAAAGATAAGAGTTGTAAAACTGATCTGTTGTATTATGAAGAAAGAGGTCTCAAGACTGAAATCAAAACTGTTATTTAAAAAATAAAATAAAAAATGAGTGTATGCATAAAAAGGATTTATGTATTACTCAAATAACAAGATAAAATAAATTAATATCTGGAAACAAGACTGTTGCACATTCACATGCATACACACAGTCACATGCACACGTTAATTTTATCAATCTGTAATAATATGAGTCTTCTGAAATATACTTTAAATAACCAGAAATGTCAGAGTTTACATGAATATACTGTATAAGGGAAACTGATATGTTCTATTTATTTTTTAACAGCTTTCTGAAAACTGTCTAAATGAAGTGTTTTTAATCAAGGCAATTCATGATAAAAGTATATATTATGATTAACCATGTAATGAAGAGAAAACAGAGCTTCTATTTTCCCATTTCCATAAAACAAAGGGGTGTCCAAAGACTTTAAATGTGGTTAATTCAAAATGAGCATATGGGTAGCGGTGGTGGGAATGATAACTTGTAATTTGTTGTGCAATTCACAACCACAGCATTTTATTTATTATTTATATGGATTTAAGAGTTTTCAAAATAATGACAGTTATTGATAAAAAAGGAAAAATATCCCATGTTAAGTCTCAAGATTTAAACCAATCTCCACCTAATAGAAAAGCAGATGAGACTGAAAGAAGGCTGCTAATTACCTAACAGCTCATTATGAAAGGTGTTTTTCAGCTTTGCTTGAAAAGTCACCATCAAGGGCAAGTTTTCAGTTAAACAGCCTAAACTGTGTCTTCCCCCACACACTCAAAACACATCCAAAAGTGCAATCTAAATAAAGCAAAGTCTTTCCATACCCTGTCTTCTGTATACAGTTCGTATATAGTAAATTGTGTATATATTGGGAAAGCTTCTGTGGGTTTTTTTGTTTGATTTTTTGTGCTGTTATTATAAAAATATTTGCTGGTACAGTGTAAGAGATAATAGACTGATATGATTTGAGGTAAGAATGTTGTAGTTCAATTTTTAGTGTTAACTTGGAAAATCATAGATAGAGGCAAGCGTCTGTCTCCACAGAATTCCTGAAGCTTTGAGCCTTTTGCAGACTCTGCAGCCCACAAGCCAAGAAGTAACACACTCCTCCAGTTACACTCATATTGTTAAAGAAAATAGTTAGAACAATTATATGCAATCTTCTCACTTCTATTTTCTTTCTACTATTTATTTACTTAAGCACTGTTCAACATTTCACTTTTTCTAATGGAGCAGAACTTCCAAAAAAAAAAAAAAATTTAGACAAGCAGTTTTGTTTAGTTCTTTTTCTGTGCCTTTTTCTAAATAAATACCCCACCACAGTTTTCTTTGGCACAATATGACCAAATGTATTTTAGTTCCTTTAACAATATGAAGCAGTTACAGAAGTTCTGGAGTTTCTAGCTTAAAAAAAAATCTATACAAAGGCTTTACTTTAAAATATTGAAACGGAATGAAATAGATTCCAGTATGGTCAATTAGTTTGTGAAATTCTACTGCATAGTGAGGTGACCCATAAAATAAATGGTTCTCATACAAAAGAAACTATATACTTTTAAATAAATAAAAGCTACTATATACATTATACTGTACATTTAAATGAGAGATGACATGAAATGGAATAAATTTAGGACTGCCTTTTCATCAGGAAGTCTCATATCTTGACTTTATTACAACTCTGAATAAAACCCTCTGCTTTAGATTATTTTTTTTATTCTAGTGGCAGCCACATGAACGCACCACCATATTTCTGTATTTTTTTAAAATAACATTGGAACTGTCATCAAAGTAGAGCACGGAGATTGCATTCAGTTTTGTTGGTGCACAGCATGGCTTTGGTACATGATCAGGGAACATCAAGTGAACCTGAAAGACAGATAAATACATAACTCATATATCAAACAGAGAGGTACAAGGGACAATGTCAGTGCAAGACATGTCTTTGCAATTCATAGAGTGTTGTGGTCACAGATTTTTCTTGGTTAGCAAATTCAAAGCACAGCTTACCTCCAGAATGTTGTTCTGATTCCAATAGCACGGGAAGAGTTATACAACAATAGCAGATCTAGAGATAAATGAGAAGGAGCAGCCAAGACAGAAAGTTGTTTTTCAGATGAAATTGAGGGAAGAGTTGGAGTTAGGTGTCTGCTCAGGAAAACACTTGAATGTATTGTCAGTACCATTGTGCTAAGGACAGTGCTCAATATGAAGCACAGCCTCCAGTCCTGGGTCTCACCAGGACCACAGCATGTGCTAAAAGTCTTTCCTGTGTCAGGGTCTCAACATGGAGGAAAGTCTGTTGCAGACCGCACAGGCAAAGGCTCATACTGAAACTGGTTTTAACCTATGAAATAGTAAGATGAGGGTTCTCAGACAGCATGAGTGCATATTAAGGTCTTATCTATGTATCTGCGGATCCAATTCTACTTCCACTGAGGTCAAGATCAATTCATATGCTGGGTGCCAGCTGGACAGAAGGTTTGGGGAAAGGGCTGAGGCAGAGAAGGCTTTATGTTCACTAGGCTGAAATACATCAATGAAAGGTTAAGGAGAAGAAAAAGAGTTTTGAATAGCATCCCAGAATGAACAAGATCTAGTGGAAATATCTGAAAATGGGGGAAATACAAGTTCTTTGTACTTGAAAGAAGGTTGGATGTAATACTCTACACATGCCGAAGACATGGAAACTGGGGAGGCCAGAAAAGAGGGAGTTGTAATAGAGAGGACAAGAGATTATTAAGGCATGGATGAAGACTTCAGCAGTAATAGGTTTCATTTGTATGTTAAGTCTTTGTAAATCTGTTAGAGCCATCTGTCTTGCAGAGATATAAGCCCAGTGCCTTTGCCAAACAGAGAACAGTCTATCAGGAAACGATTTTTACATAACTGTTACCATGAGAAGGTCTTTTGAAATGAGCAATAATAAATCCTGAAGTAGCAGTTTAGTAAGGGTTTAGACATACATTTAAAAACAGTTTAACAAATGAATAGCAAAAAGCTGGAGAAAAGAATGATTGTGCCTTGTCTAGGCAGATGTTTGCCCTGCTATTACTCCTGGTCCCACCAGCTCCCTTCTCAGCTGAGAGCTCCATGTCCTTGCTAGACTCACAGGACAGTGATGTTCACAACCTTTTCAAGAGTGAGCCTGGAAATCAGCGTGAGTCAATCTGCTAATCCACTGACTCACATGTCCAGGAGGTCAATGATACTCCGATGCCTGTTCTGCAGTTGATGGAAAGCAAGAGAGGAGAAGAGAGTTTATATAAGGGTAATTTGACCAAATGACCTTTAAAGGTCCCTTCCAAACCAAAGCCTTCTAGGATTTTATAATTCAATGATAATTCATTAAATGTAATCTGTCTTGTATTTTTATGCATCTGCATCATCTGTCTGCCTAAACTCAGTCTCAGAAAAAGAAGCAACAGAGAGGCACTGGCCCAACATTTCTCCTATTTTGTTACAAAAGAAAAAAAAAAAAAAGAAATAAAGAGTCAGTAAAGTTTGGAGTGGTACCAAGGAACAATCACTTCCCAAACCAAAGAGTGGGCTTTTTTAGAATGGTGTAATCAGTATGGCTGGAACATGATTACACTTGGATTAGGGTGGGGTGTATGAATAAAAGTTTCCCAAGCCTTCCCCATGTGCACACCTTGTGTAAATCTGATTTTTTTATAATTTAAACCAGAAAGCACTCAACTACTGTTATCTCATGTAATTTATGTGCAGTTAAAATTTAATTAGCTTCATGATTTTTTGGCTGCACAACTGGATGCATATACAGTACATGGAGATGGAGACACACAATTCCAAAAAGGCCATAAAAAGGAGGGAAAATTTAAGTATCCAATTTAAAAAATAGGACAAACTACACAAATTTCTTAAAAATGGGAAATTAACCAATTTGGGAAAGGATAGACACAGAAGAGAATGTAGCACTGGGCCGCTTCTTACTTAACAGTCCATAAGTGCATAAGGGAACTCTAATTTGGGGACCTCACTGATATTGGCAACTTTTCTGGACAATGTTTGTATAATGCTAAACTATTTCTTTGCTGACCTATTTCTTTTCAGCTCAGGACTGCATATATACTGCTCTTCATCATCTCCTAGTCACATTGCTGTATTCCTTGCCAACTGGCATTTACTATTCCCTTTCACCTGAACCCCTTACCACACTTCTAGTTATTTCCAGCCTCTGTCATTTTTCCTTTTTTTTTGTAAATCTTGCTGACTCAAATTCTGGTATAGATGAATAATGTTACATTGGTGGCTGGACTTGGAGAAGGTGCATAAATGAAAAATTGAATGGAAAGGAAAAGTTCTCAGCACATGCTGAGGTTTTAAAAGTATCCCTCTTACTTGGCAATTTTCACAAGCAGAATTTGTTTTCTATCAGAAAGAAATGAAACTTGGTTTTCTTGTTTGTTTGTTTGTGTTTTTTTTTTCGATGCAGGGGTTTGGATGGCGAGAGGGGCCTTAAGAGGGTAGTAGATGCACTCATTTCTGAAGGGGGAAAGAGTTTTCAGGCCCAGTTTTTTTTATGTCAAAATCAAAGAAAAAGTTGACCATCCATGGATAGACTCATCAGAATAGTCTGATGGTCAGAATACTTTCCTATTATAGTTACAATCAGAGGGAGCCTTAAACCCATGTCTCTCTAATTGCAGTCAAGTGCCTTGACCTTTCCAGCAGCTAATTTGGGATGACAACTCTTTCCTGTTCTGATTTTGTACTCCCACTCCCTCCTTAAGTATTTTCTCTTGTTCCTTTGCTTCTTAATCATTCTGCTAATACTGATACTGTTCAAGACAGTTCTCCAGATGGCACAGGTGAAAAATCATGACCAGACAGTGGACTCACAGCATTACATTTAGGTATAGTCTAAAGGTCTTAATTTCTGTAGCTGAATGTTGCTGGGGTAGAGGAGGCCTAGCCAGCTGCTCCAGCTAAAATCATCCTTTTGGCTGATCCAGCTGATGTACAGGACTAACCTAAGAACTATCAGAGGCAGAAAGCTGGCAGCAAATCCCCTTTTACATGTACCAGGCAGAGCAACAGATCCAAACACACTTATTTATAAATTGCCTTTGTTAGTCAGGCATGACTGAACACAATTTCTCTTATGCAAATGCATCTGCTTGCAAAGCTTCATGTTAAATTACAGTTTAAGTATCTCTGCCAACAGTTGACAACAGATGTCCACAAAGTTGCCAAGTGTCAGCATTTCTAAAAGACACTTGTATGTAGATGTTATGTATGCATGTAGATGTTAATATGGAGCTTCAATAAGCTGCAAAAGACTCTTGGAAGTGGGACCAGGGGGCCTCTTCTGTTCCTGTCTGTACAATTCTCCAGTAATATGACACAGTCTGCTTATGTGTTTCTGCATTTGAAATGGAAGGAAAACCTCCCACACAGGCCACTATTGACAGTTCATCCACTCTCCAGCATCATCATCAAAGCACATCTTTGAAATGGGTTATCACAGAAATCATAAAAATCCAATAGTAGTAAACAGAGGGGAAGAGATAGACCCTGTGCCAAGACACAACTGCAAAACAGGCAACTACAACATAGGCAGAGACATACCAGAGTCTGAACAATGGCGTGGTTTGTTGCGTTCATGTGGGCATTGAGGGGGAATGAACATTCTCCGTCACAGTAAAACGCAGCGTAGCCTTCTGGTGCAATAATCCAATCCTAAACCAAGAACAAATAAAATCACTTTTTTTTTTGGTTGGTTGGTTTGGGCTTTTTTGTTGTTGTTGTTTTGGTTTGGATTTTATTACTCTCTAAGAGAATTTTAAACTATATCAAGGTAAGACTATTCAAGGACAAAAAGAACTTCAGAATGTGTCATGTGAGATTACCTTTTTTGCCAAAACATAAAAAAAAAAGTGTTTACTTTGTTCATGCAAAACTCAGACGAAGATTAAATTAAATTTAGAAATCTGTACTGAATATCAACTAATGAGGCTATAAGGGGATTAAATGTCCAAATATGTTTATGAGAATACTTTCTTCCCAGACTGAAAATTCTGAGTGCAACAAAAGTAAAATGCATTCTCTTTCTTCAGCATACTCAACAGCATTGATTGTATTATTGCATGAAATGGGGTGTTGCTAGAGATTACTTATCAGAATGTCACTGAATAATGCATTTTGAGTATTTCTAGCAACACAGTATGGGGGAAAAACTACAAAAGGGAAAATATTTTGAAATGTTAATGAGAGCTATGTGTTTAGTTTGCTGAATTCCTCCTTTTCCAGGCAAAGGTAATGTAGGTGCTGTGGGAAGGACAGAGAGGATCAAGTACCTAGTTCTTGGATATTGTTTCTTTTAACCTTTTGTCACTCTGAGTTTCACTGATCAAATATTTTACAGGGTAGCTTTGGCTTTCCAACTGAAACTTTGAATTCTTCATGTCTTTTTTTGGGGAAAAAAAATTTAAAATATTTTCTCTATGGCCACTTTGAATGACTGATCTGAGAATGATGTATATCTCAGGGCATATCAGAATTTACTATTTCAAAAGATGAAAAAGTGTCGATACCTGAAGAAAACTGTAATCTACAAAGAGACAATGGCTCACTTGTTCAGGAGGCTGAGTTCAAATCAATACTACATGCATGCTCTGTGGCCATGGACAGGTTGATTATGCCCTGCAGAGTTGGGAAAACAGTCTCTGCCTACTTTTGCAGGTTGCTGTGAGGATAAATATACTACAAAATATCAGGCAGAGTAATGAGTCCGTTTGAGAATCTGAGCTAGATATGTAAAGTATGAGCTTCCTCTAAAGATACAGCACATTTCCTGTAAACATGTTATGTTCATGAAGATTTGTTTTAAAATAATTCAGAGAAAAGTGAAATGTACAGACAGCCATCTTTGAGATTTTACCTACATATGAAATATGTCTAGATTATAGGTTGTTGATGGCCTTCTTGTCTTTATAGAGAGCTCCTTGCTTTCTGGGAAAACAAAACAAAACAAAGAAACCCAAACAAAACCAAAAGCAACCAACCAAAAAAAAACCCACACACAAAAAACCCAACACCCAAACAAGCAACCCCCCCCCAACCTACTGATCTTTATTTACTTTTCACATAACGCCCTGCCTCTGTCTTTATGACCTTTTATTACAAGTACCTTCTTTTTTTTTGTTACTGTATGGCAGGATGAGTCTTTCGCAGAAATTATATAAATTTAGCTATGGTGTTACAAAGACCACTGAGCAGTGATTCAAACTCTAGTTCTCTAACCCAGTGAAGTCTCTTTGACATGCAGTAGCCAACACTGAACCAGGTAGAATTCAAAGCCAAATTTTGTGTCTCACTGTGGGGATTTTGGTTTCCTTTACTGCAGATCTATTAATATATTGAGTAATTGTTCACATATCTCTTTATGTGAATGAATACACATCATAAAGCCATTAATGTATGCAAAATCTCTGAGAGAACAGCAGATAAAAATGGTAAAGGAACAGTGATAGGGATTCATTATGAAATGCATTTAAAGAATTTGTGTGTCATCAGTCAAATATCAATTATTGTGAAGAAAACAGACTGTAAATAATGGGGGACTGCAAAATAGATTGTCCCATATTGAACAGATAGGAAATGGCATTTATAACATTCATACCTGCCATCCTAAGTCTCGGAAACTCACGTAAAGTTCATGTTTCTTACATGCTTGCTTTTGCTCACTTGTGTTATAATCTGCAGGAAGAAAATAATAATAAATCACTTAGAAGCATTGCTACAAGATTTAGCTACTCTTGAGATCTTGATTAAACTTAGCAATTGAAAGGAACAAGCACATGGTCATTTGTAGTCATTTATAGTCCTAGAGCAGGTTGTAAAGGCAGTGTAAACTCGGAAATGCAGAATCAGCAGTGTCAGCCTGGTACAATTTGTGTACACAGACAAAACAATGCATACACCATTAAAGGAAACAGGTTTAGAAGATGTCTGGTTGCTGGGGTACAACTCTGATAATAGCCCATCTGTAATCAAAGGAGATCAAGTGAGACCCTGATACATAGTATGGAGAAGACATCTGTATGTTGCCACAGGTTTCATTGACAGGTAAAGAATGTAGCCCAATTCAGAAGAGAAATTAACAATGATAAAAATTGTCCTGAAACAACAGAATTTCTGAAAGTCTGTTTAAACATTATCACATTTTGTACCTCAATTTTTACTATATTCTCTGGAAATATTCACCACTTGATGATCTTTAATTGGTAATACTAACAAAATGAAGCAGATTAACAGATGATTCTTAAAGAATTTTTTTTAATGTTTCTGCACTGTCATATATTTCAGAATAGAATCCTTCATACATGCTTCTCCAGGACAAGCTAAATTCTAGAGACTCCTTGTTGCTTACTTCCCCTGAGTAACAGGAAAGGAAGGGAATAGGGCCATGCCTTCATCACATTAGCACCTCATGGTTGGTTTATACTTCAATTCAAGTGATGCCATCAGTAAGGCATGTGATGGAGCAGGGATGACAGGCTGTCTCCTCTGTTTCCATTTCAAGAATTCTTAAAGTGCCTTTTTTGGGGTCAAAATAGCCATTCTGGCAGGAAAAAAAAAAACACCACCACCAAACTTGGCTGAAATTCACAACACTAACAGCAACAACAGAAAAAAAAAAACAAAACTGTGAAAGAGTTTTGGAAAGAGGATATGTCTTGAGCATGGGATGGGAAGATCTCTGCTGAAGAATTCCTGGAAAAAACTGAGAGGTTTTTTTCACAGAAAATGAAAGGGGGTTCTACAGTCTGTGAGATAACACACCGTGGTGCTTCACTATCTTTGAAGAACTTTTCCAAATGTCTGGCCTAAAGAAGCTTTTCTTCAAATTTACCAATGTCCTGGTTTGGGTGAA
>VWZY01010391.1:240-20473 GCA_013399075.1 Chloroceryle aenea
TAGATAGTGGTTTAGCAACCTCATTCAACAGTTCCCTCAGCACCTGTGGGTGTATCCCGTCACATCCCATGGACTTGTGCACTTTCAGGTTCATTGGATGGTCACAAACCTGATCTTCACTTGGAATGGGCAGTTCTTTCATCCAACCCCTGCGATTATCTTCTGTGACTCTGGTGGTGTGGCTGGAGCCCTTGTCAGTGAAGACTGAGGAAATAGTCAGTATAGTTTGCTTCTGGACGGGGAGAAGGTGATCCTTAAATACTGACCAGCTGTCCTGGGCCCCCTACCCTCTAGGGCTCTGTCCCACAGCACTTTGTCCAGCAGATCCCTGAAGCAATCAAAGTCTGCATGCCTGAAGTCCAGGGTCATAAACTTGGAGTATATCCTCCTAGATGCCCTGAAGATCTTAGATTCTATCGCTTTGTGGTCACTGCAACCTAGGTTGTCCCCAAGTTTCACATCAGTCACCAGCCCTTCCCTGTTGGTCAGAAAAAGGTCCAGCATAGCTCCTTTCCTTGTCGGTTCCTCCCTTTAATCTTATCCCATACACTCTCAAACGGCTCATCATCCTTTCCCATATATAACTATGTGGGTTCTTGCTGGTCACTGATGTAGATGGTGACACCTCCTTCCCTCCTACCCTGCCTGTCCTTCCTGAAGAGCTTATATCCATCTACCCCTACGTTCCAGTCATGGGAATCATCCCACCAAGTTTCAGTAATAGCCACTATGTCATGGCTTTCCAGCAGCACAGTGGCCCTTAATTCATCCTGTTTATTACCCAAGCTGCATGCATTTGCATAGAGGCTCTTCATCTGGGCTGGCTGCATCACCTCTTGTGAAAATCCCCTTTGACTCCTATGGGGTGTCCCAGTTCATCATCACTGGCTTTCCTCAGGACAACAAGTTGAGAGCCCTTACTAGGACTCCATCCCTCAGCCCCTGATGTACTGCCCCACTGTTTGTCACAGGCAAGCATGGAATTGACTCCTTCCCCCTTCCAATCTAGTTTAAAGCCTTATCAGTGAGCCCTGCCAACTCCTGCCCCAGAATCTTTTTACCTCTTTGTGTCAAGTGCATCCATTAGCTGCTTGCAGCTCCAGTGCTTCATATACAGAGCCATGATCGTAAAACCCAGTGTCTTGTCAATGACACCAGTCCTGGAGCCATGAATTGACCTGTTGGCTCTTCCTATATATTCCCTCGTCCATAGCTGATGTCAGAGGGGTGGGCGAGAACACAACTTGAGCTCCTGATTCCTTTGCCATCTGTCCCAAGGACTTGAAATCTCTTTTAATTGTTTGTGAACCTCTTACTGCTACATCGTCACTTCCCACCTGAAAGACCAGAAGCAGGTAATAGTCTGAAGGACTCACAAGGGTGGGAAGTTTACCTACAACATGCTTTACACAGGCACCAGGGAGACAGCAGACCTCTCTGTGAAGTGGATTCAGTCTGCATATTGGGCCCTTCAATCCCCTCAGCAGGGAGTCACCTACAACAATGACCGTATTAGGATCAGGTTTGATGGCTGGCCTGAGGAGAGTTGATCTTGGTGGCTCTACTGGCTTTTGTGAGCCCTGATCCTTGCGTTCGATGAGTTCCTCCTGCAGAGCCCCATACCTGTTTTGCATAAGTGATGTGCTTATTAAGGGAACACTTATATAAAATACAACAAAATTTTTCAAAATGATAGCACCTCCTATGTTTCTCAGATTTTTATGTTTATTTTCACCATTTTTATGCACTGTCAGAATACATAAAAATATTACTTCAGTAAAGTTCATATATAAACAGTGTACATATATTATTAAGATAAATGTAGAACAAGACGTGGTATGTGTTTTTCAGTTCTTGCTGTTGCTGCAATATCTAGCTGTCAACTTCTGATTAATACTTTAGCATTTTGGAAACATTACAAATGTGTTATGAATGCTTTAATATCTCACAGGATATCTTTATATTTGAATAAAAGAGGCATTTACATTTTGTTGTTTGTATTTTTATGCTACTTAAGTGCCCAGTGAGTGAATATAGGAGGCTCCATATTTATTCTGATGAGGTCAAGAGAGAGGTAATCTCTCTGTAAAGTTGCTGTACCTTTGCATATCATGGTTCCATAGGTGCCCTGAGTCTAACCTTCAGATAGACAGTTATTCCCTGTGCAAGCTAATTCAGCTGTGTGTCCCTCAGCAAACTGTCAATTATGTTAAATTGTGTCAGCCTGTATGTATTGTGTAACTTTCCAGATTGAATTATTGTATTCTAAATAGAGTCAGCTGCAAATATTGAACTCTTGCTATATGCTCCAGGGGAATCAATGTAGAATAGAAAATTTATATATTCTTTTAACAAAAACTAACTGGCCTCTTGCGAAGATGTGGAGGGATATAGAAGTTATTCAAAAGTATTGAATAATAAACATAGCATAAGGCTTTATCAAAGCAACAGTTACGCTGATTTACTGTATTAACAATGCATTTAGTACAAAGTTGCCATTGAGAACAAGTCATTTAAATGTTTAACATAAATATCTCCCTGTTTTCATTATGTTGTAAGTCAGATCACATGTTTCTGTGTTAGGGAAATTAACCAAGGAGAGCTTGTGATGCCCAGTTCAAGTAAATTACCATCAGGCTATGGAATGGTGAAATTCAGTTTAAAGCAGCTGAAGATCTGCACTGGGATATTCTGTCTGCCTTAGGAGCATAAATTCTGTTGATAGAATTTACATAGGTATTGAATTTAAGTGTTACAATTATAGTATTATACTTTGAAAAAATCCGTTGGTTTATTTTTATATATATATAAACAAAAATAATATAGCATTCTACTAGCTTTAAAGGTTCCATTAGTTGTAAGATGGAAAAGTAATGAAAATATTAAACCAAGAAAACAGTAAAAATGAGACAACAGTAAATATCATCTTAAAAATAGTAGTGTATATGAACTGCAATATGCATTAATAGTCTTACTCTTTTTGTTAGTTTTTATTCCTAAATTGTTTGCTTCATTCTTTTCTTTGCAAAATACTAAGTTGAAATCTATTACTATACCAGCAGATATCTTCTTACAGAATGGTTAGACAAGACATGCCTTGAAAGAATTGTATTGTTTCCTTACTTAATGAAACAAATATTTAAAGTAGTTTTATGACATACTTCACTAACATGTAAGAACTAATTAATTAACTACATTATTAGCATCCAGAACACAATTTCTCAGTGTTCAAAACCACCAAGGATAACAATATTCTTTTGTGGTGTAAACAATTCAATAAGTATAACTTGTTAGCAAGTAATTTAACCTGAACACAGCTTAGGCTACCTTCAAAGCAGTATTTGGTTTATAAACACATTCAGCCATGCAGAACAGGAAATGACAAAGGAAAATGCTAATGTTTTCATAGGAAACCTCAACAGGAACACTATATAATAAGCATCATGAGGCTTGACACCTCTAATCTGTTGTAGGTAACCTTGAAAGTTACAAGAACAGACTGGTGTATTAGAATGTTTTATTTGAGCAGTTATCAAATTAACTGTTCAGACTTTATAGATGTATTTGCTTAAAACAAATATATCAAATCAAGTCTCAAAAAGGTAACTTAAAATAGTATCTTTTCAAAGCCTCAACCAGAGAGAAATAAGTTTTTCTTTAACCTCACTTTGAACTTTTTATATTTCCTTCTCTTCTGCATGATGCAGATCTTAATAGACATTACAGTACGCCCTGTTAATGAAATTTTTCCATGTGCTTTGAGGCATGACCCTTTGATATATAGAGTTGTTTTTTCATGAAAGATATAAATAAAATATGGTTGAATTTGTATTCTTTTTTTTCTATTCTTTTATTTAAAGAAAAGTTCCATATCTTCATTGGAAGACATTTACCTTAGAGACTCTGCTGAATAGATCATCTGTTACAAGGAATAGATGTCCTCTCTCAGTTGCTCCAAATAAGGCAGAGAAGAAAGAAAATCTAGAGGTGAAATACATTGGCCTGTGTTATGCACCTGTGTTTCTAAACTCAAGATAAACCTCTACACCCCTCTTTAGAAATTATAGTGAAAAAACCCTACCTACTTTCAAAGCTGTCATTTCCATTAATTCAAAGTGATCATCTAAACTGAATCAGATTAATTGCTTTCTGAAAATGTAGAGAACTCTACTGGTAATAAAAGGAAATTATCTCACAGTGACTACCTCCTAATAAGTACTGGATGCATATAACTAGAGTAGATGAATCCTAATTTGTTTTTTCTATGATTGATATCATCCTCTATTTACTAGACTATTAAGATTAATGTTTTCTCATCTTTGTCTCTTATGTGAGTTATACATTGAAAACTTACATTAAGAAGGCATTACAAACAGATTCAGAATAAGAATAGAAAATTTCTGCTGCATTTTGGAAGCTGATTAGTTGATCAGTAGTTTTGTCTGGAAGCAGAAATATGGATAACTAGAAAAAAAAAAAGAAACACACCACCAAAAACACACACATCAAAAAAACCAAAACCAAAACCAAAACCAAACTAAACCAAGAAACAACAAACCATGAGGGAAACAGAAGCTTTCATGAATTCAGGTATTTGTAGATTTAGGCAGCAACTAATGCTGAAGTTTTAGGATCCGATTAAGCCTATGTCTTAGAATTAACCCCAGACAGAAGTACTGTCCCTTCTAAATGTAGTCATTTCTTCAAAGGAAAATTCTGAAAGAAAAATGTATGATTTAAAAGCCCACAGTAACTAGATGATTTAGCTAAATGTCACACAAATGTGCAAATGAGATCTGACTGTCTCCTGATTCACATCAAAGAATAACAATATCCAATTCCAAATGTCTGTAACAAGCACAATAACTGAAGAGCTTTTTGTGTTAGAAAGAGATCAAGTAGACTTGACATGTTAGTATGACTCAGTAAGCTATATATTTGATTACTTCTGGGTACACGTCATTACTGGTTCTGTTCTGTTTTCCTCATTCAGACAAAAGTTGCATTTTAGTGCAATAGAAGATTGTAAAGATTATAAGGAGAAAGAAATAGCTTTGGATGGACAGAGAGCAAAGGATATGAAGTATATTTTGTCTAGGATGGAAGAGAGAAGCCAGATAGATACCTTATTAGCCTGATATTCTATAAAGACAAAAATAAGGAAAAAAAGGTTGTGCAGTATATATTGTTTCTTATTGTTTCTTGGTATGTACTCTCTAATTGTAACTTAGTAATAAAAATACATGTATTTTGATATTTATGTTATTAAAACACGCCTTGATTGTGAACTTCTGAAGTCTTTACATCCACATTTTGTTCAGTGACATATATTTGACTAGTATCAGGAATATTAAAATAATGTAATAATGAGATACACACACAAAAAATCTAGTTTTTTGAATTCTATATGTGACATTTTCTTTGCAGAGTTCTCTAGGACAATAGATAAATGAAAGACATTATTATAATGTATTATTAATTATAATAATGTCCAAATTATAATAATTGTCCAAAAGTGCAGCTGAAAGAGTATCAAACTGCAAAATTAACTAATTTGACCAGATAAGATCAACGTGGTTTAAGGCATCAGAAGTCATAAAATTTGTGAAAAGTGATGCATTCATCACACGTTCATGTTTAAGCAGTTATCAAGCGTGTCTTTCATTACTAATGTTTTCATGACGGCACTTGGAAATATGATATCGTAGCATTTCCGTTTATATTTATTTATTTGCTTGTAACAAACACTTTATAAAATAGCCTTGTTTGTGATCCAGGCCTGTGAACTAACTGATGCAAAGTACACCAGTTATAGATAGAGTTACACAGTTACCTAAACATAGATGTCTGTTTTCATTTAAGATATTATAAGAAATCCATATTTTTGGCCTCCAAAAGGCTATGTATCTTGTATAATTCTTCTGTCACTTCCTTCAGGTCTGGGTGGATTTCTCAAGCAAACCTGAGTCTGTGTCTACATAATGTTCTTGTTGGACCACTGCATTCACAGGACAACCTCCAACATGCATACTTAAATTTCCTTCCAGTGCAAATCAAGGAACAGAAAGTGTCTCTTGAACCCAAGTCTTATTCTAACATGGAACCAAGAAATGCCTGAGACTTGTTCCTGTACCCCAGAATTCCAAAGCTATTACAGCAAAGATACTGGGTTAGGCAGGAATGGATGTGAGCATTTTGTCTGAAAACTATCATGAAATCAAAACCTGGGGCAAAGAGATGTCATCCAGAGGGACCTGGACAAGCTTGAGAAGTGGGCCTGTGTGAACCTCATGAAATTCAACAAGGCTAATTGCAAGGTCCTGCACCTGGATTGGAGCAATACTTGGTATCAGTACAGGATGGACCTGGGGGTACTGATGGATGAAATGTTTGAAATTTCATCCTGTACAGCTTTCAATGTGCAGCCCAGAAATCTAGCTCTATCCTGGGAGGCATCAAAAGTATCATGGCTAGCAGGTTGAGGAAGGTGATTCTGAAGCTCTGCTCTGCTGGGACCCGACTTGAAGTACTCTGTTCAGCTTTAGAGTCCTCAGAACAGGGAGCCATGGACCTGTTGGAGTGAGTCCAGAGGAGGGACACAAAAATGGTGAGAGGGCTGGAACACCTCTCCAATGAAGAAAGACTGAGAGAGTCGGAGTTGTCTGACCTGAGGAAGAGAAGCTTCCATGGACACCTTACTGCAACCTTTCTGTATTTAAAGAGGGTTTATAAGAAAGTTGGGGACAATCTTTTTAGCAGGATCTGTTGCAACAAGACAAGAGGTAACATTTCAAAATGAAAAGAGTATAGATTTAGACTAGATGTAAGGAAGGAGCTTTAACAATGAGGGTGGTGAAACACTGGAACACATTTCTAAGAGGTGGTTGATGTCCCATCCTTGGAAATTTCCACATTCAGGCTGGATGGAGCTATGAGCCATCTGATCTGGTTGAAGATGGCCCTGTTTATTGCAGGGGGATTGGACTAGATGACCTCTAAAGCTCCCTTCCAACCCAACCCATTCTATAATTCTATGATCCACCCAGCACTTGGCATGCACAATTCTTTTCTGCAAATGAAGCAATTTACATTCAAATGAATTAATTTCAAGGTTGTATTTTAAATACTGGGAATGTGACAAGTAATTATAAATAGTGCTTTAAAATGTTATTAAAAAAAAATAAAAATAAAAAAAAAGGAAGTATCCATGAAAATACCTTCAGAAAATTAGAAAAGGAGAGTGTTAGAAAAGGTTTAATTTTTATTTTAAATTGTGTTCTAGGAACATTGTATAATATACATTTTCCCTGGTATTAAAATGAAAAGACAAATATCTACCTCATTTATTTTTTTACTTCCTTACATCATGGTGTTGAAGCCTCAGGAAGAGCACAAGTCTGGGTTTTTTTTTGTTCTGTCGTCGTCACAGCCAAAAGAGAAATGGAAAAACGGAAAAAACCAAAACAAAACAAAACTAAACAAGAGAGAAACAGAACTGTTACAGGTACGATAGCTAAGATGATAAAAACACTTTATATTTTAGAAAGATAAATTAACAAAGGTGCAGTTTCAAAATATTAAACCAGAAGATAATAACTTCATGTATGCATAGATAAATTGCTACAAAACTATTTAAGAATTTTGATATAGTGAAAACCAATATTTTTATTGGTTTATATAACTGATGAAAGATGCAGATTACAAATCACCAGCAAATTTGTATTGAATCTATTTCTGCACATTTTTAACATTAGTGCTATCTCAGATTTATACTCTAAAGACCAAGTTTGCTGTAACAGAGAAATAAGCTAAACAAATCTTCATTAGAGGAAAAAAAACCCAGACAAACCAAACAACAACCAAACAACCAAGCAAACAAAGAAAGGAGAACAAACAAACAAAACCCCACTCAAACCCCAACAAACTACAGGAAGAAGAGATGTAGCGTGAATGTAGACTCTGTGCTACTGACTCCTCTTGCAGTCCTCTTGCAAAAATGTTTAGCTAAATTTTCTGAAGTCTTCAAGGTAGTGTGCATCCAGAACAAAAAGGACCAAATGGCTTTGAAGCACCTAAAGCTATAGAAAAATATTAGTGAGTTATTAAATAGGACAGTCTTATTTTAATCATACAGTTATGTCACTGTAATTTGGATACTGTAAAATGTCTTCAAGAAACATAAGATTCAACCATTATTGCCAACACTTACCATTTTTTCTGTGATTTTATGTACCATAAAATCTTTTTCTCTTTTTCATTTACTTCACAGACTCGGAAGCAACAGAAGGTTTGGTGTAATAGCCTTATGGATTATGGTTTCTCTGACAGTATAATACTAATTTACAGATTTACACTGGCTGTAATTTTTATTATTGTTGTATTTGGTTTTTTTTAAATGTGAGTCAGAGTATAGAGAACTGGTATAAAATAGTTGCATATTTTAAAGATCTGTAGAACTTTTCCAAGTAGCATTTCCAAACACAATAGTTCCTTAAAGAGAATATTTATCTATTTTTTTAATGAAAAATATTAAAATGTGCTCAAACATTACCAAAATCAGATTTCCAGACTGAAGGCATACACTAGTAAGTAGCATAAGTGATCATGTTTGGGGAAAAAAAATCAACGAAACATCCCGCCCATACATAACAAGAAAGTTATACCTGCTTTCCAGTTTTCACCTATGACTAGAAAAGCATAGGAAAAAAAAAAAAAAAAAAAAAGGAGAACTTCACAAAACTTAAAACTCCAAAGTTACAGAAATTAAAAGCAAAGCAAAACATGGAACATTTTTACTGTAAGGATTCAAATTTTTAAGCCTCATAGATATAGTTTTACAATGGTATTACATTACAGAAAATACAAAAATGCAACCATCTTGGATGCCTCACTGTAACTTTGTGGAATGGTTCCTATATGATTGATATCCTTTCAGCAGAGTCATTAAAGTGTGCTTTAGGTACGATAAAGAATACAGTATATTCTTTAATCCAGTGGTCTGGGGAGTTTGTAAGGCTTAAAGCCCATTATCACCAGCTTCTCAAGGTTATAAATTCTTTAGCAGCAATATATGAAAAAAATTCCCAGTAGCTATACTGCTGAATTAGTAGCCAACAAATGCAAGCTAATATTTCACCTTTCATCATATTAATATCACAGCCTTTACTTGGTTCTGGATACATACTGAAAGAGGTTTAAACCAATGGACTGTGGAGGTAACAGTGAAATCATCAGACATCTGCAAAAAAAAAAGACTAATGATGAAACTAGTATTAAAGTTCATACAGCAGAGGTATTCAGAGCTATTTTAATGGGAAATAATCTCTCTCTGGGAAAAAAAAGGTCAGTCGCAGCCTCTAGACATTGGGAAAAGGTGTTGAAACTCCTCACAGATAAAAGAATCAGTTAAACAACAGTTCATCAACTATTTATTTCTATTTATCTTCCATACCTCCAGAAGAAAAACAGGATGTCATATGTCACTGTACAGCAGGAAGCACTGCTGATGCACCACTTTCTCCAGTTAAATCATTTTTCTAGGAAATGAAATTCTTCACTGGCTCTCACAAACTTCTCTTGAATTCCACAGGACTGATGAGACAATTGGAGTCTCTTACAAAACTATGTTCCAAGTCCTACAGAACTTCTGTGTTGTGTTGGTTTGTTTTATTGTGGGGGAAGGTTGTTTGTTTCAGTTTCTTAAAATGATGTTGTGGGCGTGTTTTGGTTTGGTTTTTTAATCTATGGTGATAAAATGCCTGAGGCTACCAGCTCACAAGACCAAGCTTCCAAGACTTTCACATATTCAGCTGGGCTTATGAAAGGACTTCATCTTCCACTTATGCTGGCAGTTTCATGGCATAACAGCCCTTAGGATATAAGCCTGCAGCAGAAGTTGTTATGTGAATGAACTCCTGGGAGAACAGTCATGACATGTGAAATCTTTCCATCCAGAACATGTTTGAGCTTACTAAAAGTCCCACAGCTCTATTTCCACAGCTTCTGTGAAACAATGGTTATCACAGTGAAGTTTGCTATTGCAGCTAGAAGCGGCTTTGAGAACTGCTTCATTTGAGGAGTCTGGGGAAAGCCTGGCAACTAGCACCATATGCTTCACCAAGCTACTATGTCTGGCTCATTGGCAAGATGATCAGGCTAGTAGTACTTAAGCAGTTACCTTCCAGTAACTACTGCTAATATGAGAAACAATTCTAATATCTATAGTAGGGGCTGGAACACCCAATTTATTGTAAAACCTGGTGGGCTTTGTTTTGTTTTTGTTGGTTTGTTTTTTGTGGTTTTGTTTCTGTTCTTCCTCTGAATTACATTTTAACATATAAATTGTAAAGCAAAATGTGATTTGTTTTGGTTTACCCCTTGACCTGGTTCATTTCCTGGTTTCCCCTGCTTCATTATCTGCAAAACAGTCCTCTATGCTGGGATGTGCCATAGGGAACTGTTAAGTTGGTTGACAACGTTGACATTTCATGCCTCAAAATCCTGAGAAAGCAAACTAAATGATGATAGTTTCAAAAAAGCCACAGGGGGCTATGCATCAGGAGTGATGGCTGAAACCCTAGTGTGTCCCACTAGATACCAGTGGCTGTCCTGTCTACTAGCCAACACTTCTGGATTATGAAAGACTTATTATAATTAATGGAAACACCAATGCCTTTTAAAGATGTGAAAGACTCACTTCAGAGTAATCCTAGTGTTAAAGTGAGGCTAATGGTCACTTTAGGAGTCTCTAAATCAGAATGGAAAAAAAAGAAACTTGAGTTCCTTGTTTGCTTTGGCAGATCTACAATTTCCTCTGACAGATTATCTTTCAGACCTGCATCTGCTGCTAGGTTGAAATGAAAAAGGAGTGAGTTTGCTTAGACATGTTGGGGGATGAGCATGGAAAGGAAAACAGAAGACTACTACAGGTATTTGTTAATGAGGGATTACTGATGATGAGTCCTGGTTGCTGACTGGGTTCTTGATTATTGCCTTTACATGTCTGAGAGAAGTTTCTTTCTAGGACTGTCTAGAAATGGTAGCTACCTCATGGATGTAAATGTCTTACAGGTATTTGGAAAGCAGTGGGAGAAGTAGTCATAATATATCAGTAATGACATTCAGACAATTGCTGATGGCTAATCTTGATGAGACAAAAATAGTCATGATGTATTAAAGAATCACTTTTCCATGTTGCCCAATAATGCGACCATATTAAAAGTGATTATTTTAGAAAAAAAAAATCTACATATTTTTTAGAATTATTGCCACTCTGAGACTTCAATTATTTTAACAAATTCTATTCCTTTTTTAAAATTCTTTATACTCAGGTGCATACCTAATTTCATTTAGTTTATAAAGCAGTAATAGTGTTAGTAAGCAATTGCCAAATAAAGGGTTGTTAAAAGTAACATACAACTAATAATGTTGGAAAAAGCCTTCTATCTGAATGAAAAGCAGAGCTGTTTTCTTTTTGTTTGTTCATTTATTTTTTTTCAATAAGAATTTGCTACTCTTCCCTTCCCATTATTTAAAAAGATTTTATGAAAAGCTTGTCATTGTCCAAAGTATCTGATTTTACAGTAGAATTCTTTGATTTTTGTGATGGTCCCTTCTTTTCTTTTACTCCCTTCCAACAAGAATATTATGTAGACATAGACTCAGGTTTGCTTGAGTGAGAGACTTTTTGCCCTTGTCTACATATTTAAGTAACACAAAGAATTTGTCCTTTCTACATCATTCCGTAATTTATATTTGTTGTCTAATACCTTCTAGAAACATAACTGACTGACATAGATAAAACTGTTACTCTGGTTCTACCACTATAACTCCTTCTGAAAGCTTAAAAGCTGATGCAAAAATACAGTGTGACAAAGCAAAACTTTAAAGCAGCAGTATAGAAAACAGCAAAGAAAATATATTGGATAGGGGATATAAACGTGAGTATTCTACATGTTCTGCCATCCCAAGACAGAAAGGAAAAAGTGAGAAAAACAAACAAAAAATTCAAAATATGGTATGGTGTAATTACAGTCATGTCTGACATCTGAGAAAATATTAACAAACAAAAATGGATCATTTCTCAGCAGAAAGGACGTAATACATTGTATATGAGTTCTACAATCATTATCTGTTTAGTCACAGCAAAGGAAAAAAATAGGTAAATCTTGGTGACCTATTTTTTTTTTCAAAAAGAACAGAAAACATTATATGTGATATATTCTCAATAACTTCTCCAACACTGCAACAGCTGGCTAAAAAACAAAATAATGGAAAAAAACATTGTTAGCAGCAGTTTTGAATTTTTATTTAATATGACATTAGAATAAGAAAAAATAGACAAGATACCTGCTGGGGGAAAGAAAGTTCTTTTTCTTACTTCCTAATCATCTGAAATTCTTTCTTAGCAATTTTCTAATAATTCATTCAATGCCCACCTGTGTATGCAAGGGAAGGAAAAAAAAAGTGAGAGAACCTGAACAAATCATGAAAGGGCATCATCACAGTCTTCAGCAGAACAAGCTTGATGGGCTTTTTCAAGGTGAGTGACATTACTTCAGCTGGTGGTCATAAAAGTGATATACTTAGAGAATCAACCATCTGCAAAGTCTTGAAATAGAAAGAGTTCACACCCTGAATGATTTTTGCCTTTATATGTAGTTTTTAGCAAACCTTCCCAGAGACAAATTTATGGCTACAGCTGACCCTAGTGCCCAAGCTTCTCACATCAGGGATTTTATTTTTTTTTTATTTTTTTCATCTTGAATGTCTTTCTGACTCCTCCTCTGTCAGTTACAGACTGCAGTGTTCAATTCCCATGGTCCATCTCTGGCTGCTACTTCTTTGTGTTGGACACCTAGCCTCCTAAAGTGATGCACTAATGAGCACGGGCTGCAGTAGTGAAATACAGGTAAGCAAGGAACAGCCTTTTCTCATCTTTTACCTTCTTATTCTGTGCTCATCACTTCAGAAAACAGCTCCACTCATCCTAATTCAAAAGGAAAAAAGTAGTTCCAAAGAAAGTAAGCATAAACTGTGTGTCTTGCTTTCACTGAAATACTGCCAAATGTTTTCAATGATTTAAAAAAAACCCTTTCTTCTGCACTTTGGTAACTGAGCTCCTGTTGGGAGAAATGTATAACCAATAAAGGTGTGGGAGTACTCTGTTGGATATTCTTTACTTGTAAGCAGCAACACTTAGTGATCGGAGTGATCATCTGACCAGCATTTTTGGATTTTTCAAAGTTCTAAAACATCAAATAAATTAAAACCAAAACAAAACCAACCAAACAAACCAAAAAAAAGCATAATAATTAAAAATGTTGCTTTTCTGAAGCAGAAACTTTGCCACATATCTTTAGCACTGGCCAGGTGATGGAAGAGGAAAGCTGTCCCAAAATAAAATACAAGTATTTTTTACCCTATTTCTATGACTCTGTACTCCAAGAAATTAACCTGTCAAGTCTGTATTCCACCTACCCAGTGCATAAGCATGGATAATTGCCCATGCATGACTGCATCTACATGCATCTCTCTGTAACAAAAGGAGCTCCAAAAATTTTCAGAAATACAGAAATTTTCAAATATCTGGACTAGAGCATTTAGGAAGCAGAGAGGTCCTCTTCTGCCACTTTAGAAACTAAATATGAGAGCTGTCCATCAATAAAGCTTAGGTTTTGCTTATGCAATCTTATCAGTAATTTAATGATCACTTTATTGGATAAATATTGGGTGTATTTTAAGGACAAGTTTTAATACTCCTCTTGAGTTTACAGGATTTCCACTGTGAAATAGTTTCTTCTCCTTATCTTTTCAGTTGTCACAGCTAATAAAAACTTGCAGCAACTGAGATGCATATATTCTCTTCAATGACTGGGCCAACATAATATTAATCTCCATATTTTTTTTTTTGTTAGTAAAAAGATATGAATTGTATCTCATAATAAAGCTACTGTTGTTACCCCTAATACTCAAATTCTATACTGTACCTAACTTCTCAAAAGAATCCTCCTAAAATAGATTAGTTGCTGGACTCCATCCTTTATGGCTGATTGCTGCCTGATCTTCAGGCCCAAGAATTATATTGCACATTTTGAATTTTTTCCTGTCTTGCAATTGAGAAGTATCATAATCCTTGCTGTGTCAGCCCTACATGTATATGAATATGAAGGGTAATGAATGTTTCACCCTTGCTTCCTACTCCAGCTTTCCTTTATAGCAAATGCTCTTATTTAGCTCTTACAAGATTACACTTCGGTTTGATGAGATTCTTTTGTAAAATTGACTTTAATTTTCCAAGTTAAACTTAATAAAATAATGGAATTAAAGTGTTATTTTTACTTTTGAATGTGCATTTTAGGTATTTTCTAAATAATACTGATTTAATATAATATAAAAAAACCACATATTTGTGGATTTCCTATGCGTGTATGCTTATTAATTGTCTTCCTATTCTTAGATAATTCTAATCAAGTTTTTAGCCTTTCTAAAATCTAAATTTTAGTTTCCTAGTTTCATCTCCTTCATTCCATTTCTTGTGTACTTTTTCATCCATTCATCTTATCATTAGAACAATTTCTTTTCTTTATTGCACATCGCATTGATGTAGACAAGTATTTATTGCATACATAGTGATATATATATTACATAGCTGCATGTCTTTTGATGAAATTTATAGATGCAATACTAATTTCTATGAAATTAATTTCTACCCAATTCAATTTAGAATAGCATCTCATTGTACTGGATTCACTTCTCCCATCCATGTGTGAGAAAAAACTGATATGTGGAAAAATGTTTTGACATGTCTAAGAATATCAATGCCAGAGAACAAATGCTGTCACTTATGATTGGCTTCACCTATTTAAATATATTTAGTAAGTATAAGAACATTTAGATATATAAATATAAATATTTTGTAACCTGACAGTCCACAACTGGTATAAAAGAATTTTGTGGAACAAATAGCTAGTTCAGTTTATATCACATTTATCTTTCTATTTACTTCCAGAAATAACCATCAAAATATAGGCAAGATAAGAGAAAAAGGAATATTTCCTCAGATTTTTTTGGTAGTCTTCTCCCAGTACAGTGAGTTTGTGTCCAAGAGCATACAGATTTAATAGATTTCTTCAGACACCAAGTCATCAATCACTTGTTAGGAAACCAGTGTGCTACAAAGAATTTAGCATTTTAATACTGTAGGTTATCTACATTCAGTTTATTTAATATCAGATGAGAGAATCATCAACACCCTGTTCAAGTTACTGTCTTCCCTACTGGCTCCTTGATCGGCTTCTAAAGTGATGCTTAATTTCTACAAGGAAAATGCTATATAATCAGTAAAAGGACACCATTTCAGTCCAGTCAGAACTAAGCAAGGCCTGAATTTGAGCATCTGATTCTAAATTTGGCCACAAAGAAGAGTGTATATTCTGATCATCGTGTGTTTCTGCTGATGAGACTATTTAAGAAAGATTCGGGATGGCTGTGATCTTTAAGCTTTCAGTGTACCAAATGAGGATGAAGAAACCCAAACTCAACCCAACCAACAAAACCTACATTCTTTAAAAGGCACAAGGAACTTGGGTAGTTGCTTGTCAAAGTGTCTGGACCAGGAGAAGGAACAAGGCAGAACCAGTGATGGTCTGCTTGAAAAGGCAATCACAGAAATAAGAGAGAAGGACGGAAGGGGAGAGAGGGGAAGGAGAAGAATGGACAGAGGGAGTGGGGAAGAGAAAGGAAAAGAGGAAGAGGGAGAAAGAAGGATATGAAAAGGAGGAGAGAAAAGAAGAAAGGGGAGGTCGGAAGAGAGAAAGGAAGGAAGAGGGAGAAAGGACAAGAGGATGAAAAAAGCATGAAAGTCCTTCAAGAAATTGAATGACTAGTGGTATTCAGTCAACTCAACCTTACTGCCAAAGCAGGGCAGTTCCAAATGCTGTTGAATGCATTGATCACTCTTCAGTCATTTAAGTGACTCCAGTAGCAAGGAGGCCTTCACTATAACTTTTCCCCTAGTTTATAATTCTGTTCTTCCAGTTCCTCTTCTGATACTATTATAGAATCATAGAATGGTTGGGGTTGGAAAAGACCTTCAAAGTTCATCTAGTCCAATCCCCTTGCAATGCACAAGGATATCTTCAACTGAAAAGACTGTCTCCATCTTTCTTATAAACTCCCTTTAGGTACTGAATAGCTGAAATAAAGACTGTTCTTCAGGTTGAAAAACTCCAGCTCTCTCAGCCTTTCTTCACAGCAGAGATATTCCATCCTTCCGATCAACAGGTCCATGTTTTGCCTATGATGAGGACTCCAGAGTGTGGTCTGGAATCTTACATAGGAGATAAATCCCAGTAACTTTTAGCTTCCTGTTAAGCAGCTACTGTTCTAGGTAAAATAAATGGAACTGTAGGCACAAATTAAATGTTCAGTAACTTAGGATTTCTCAATACATTTGAGATTCTATATTAATACGTATTGATGATAGTTTTCATTTGATTGCTAATGGATAATTATAAATTTAATTGATTTTTCTGTTCCCCTATCTCCAAAGTAATATTCTTTACTGTAGTCTCAAAACATAAAATCCATGTAAAGAAAAATAAAAACAAGGCTTGTCTTTATTTTTTTCATTTTCTAGTTCTTTGCTTGGATTCATAAAGTGAAAATCTACCAGACTTAGTCATTAAGAAGCACAACACAGTGCTCTATAATCAATATGAGCTGATTAAATCTTTACCAGTTCTAAAATATTTTGAAAAATAGTAGTCTTGTTCCACTTGGCCTATCTTAGTCAGAATACATGTACCCCACACTGCCTGGCTCAGACTTTGTAGTGCACACAGAACTGTTCAAAAGTGGATGGGCATCACCAGCTGATCTTCCCCATGATATGAACACAAAACATGCCTGCCACTTAAACTTGATCATAAAAGAAAATTTCATTTAAATACTGTATGAGACAATGAGCATTATGTAGACATATTGCTTAGCATTTTATTTTGTTCAGATGTGATCTGCAATGCTTGTGTGTGTATGTTTAGAATAGGACATCAGCTTTCAAGTTACAGTCAAGCTTGACAAAATAAAAATAAGAAAAAAAAAACTTTTTACCTGAAGGTTTAGAGCACTATTCTGAACAGGTTCTAAAAAGGAAAGATGTTTAATAAGAGGTAGATCAAAATGCATTAAAATTAATCTACAAATAACAAATAAAGAAAATGTGACTAATCATAGACATATTTTATCACTAGCTAGATTTTTGAGGGTAAATCCCACAGGAGATAGCTTCTCAAGGACAGAGGACTTAGAGGCATGTTAGTAGTAAAATTTCATTTCATTATTATTCAATTAAAAAACCCCAAGATATAGAAGATAATAATACATATGGACATATGTTATAGATACTGCATACAAAATATATTCAACTTAATTAAAAGTTTTCTATCTTGCAAAAATACTGAGCTTATGTAGATGAGTTACATATTTGTTTATATTTTAGTCTCATCTGAAACTCAATGTTTTGCCCCAAATTTAATAATATTGACCCAGTAATTAATTATTTTGTTAAAATATAAGTTATGAATGCTACAGCACATCTGCAGTAGTTTAGGAGTAGTAGTGCATGAAGCTAAATCTGGCTGGCATCTGGTCACAAGTGACGTTCCCCGAGATTCAGTACTGGGGCATGTTCTCTTCAATATCTTTATTAATAATCTGGATGAGGGGGTTGAGTGTACCCTCAATAAATATGCAGATGACACCAAACTAGGTGTGTGAGTGATCTGCTAGAGTGTAGGAAAGCTTTACTAGCAGGACCTAGACAGGTTAGATCAGTGGGCCAAATAAAATTGCATGGGGTTCAACAAGTCCAAGTGCCAGGTCCTGCTCTTGGGTCATAACAACCCCATGGTAAGCTACAGACGTGGGGATGTGTGGTTGGAAAGATGCAAGTTGGAAAAGGACCTGTAGGTATTGATCAATAGTTGCAGTTGTTTGATAGTTGCAGTTGTTTGATAGTTGCAGTGCACACAGGTGACCAAGAAGGCCAATGGCACCCTGGCCAGCAGGAATAGGGAGGTAATCCCCCTATACTCAGCACTGGTGAGGCCACATCTTGAATACTGTGTTAATTTCTCTCACCATAAGAAGGACATTGAGGTGCTGGAACATGTCCAGAAAAGGGCAACAAGGCTCATGAAGGACCTAGAGCAAAAGTCCTGTGAGGAGTGGCTTCGGGAGCTGGGGTTGTTTAGTCTGGAGAAGAGGAGGCTGAGGGGAGACCTTATAGCTCTCTACAACTACCTGAAAGGAGGCTGAAGCGAGGAGGGGGACAGCCTCTTTTCCCTGGTGACATGTGACAGGACCAGACTGAATGGATGCAAGCCATGCCAGGGTAGGTTTAGGCTGGATATTAGGAAACATTTCTTTACTGAAAGGTTTATCAAACATTGGAATGGTCTGCCCAAGGCAGTGGCGGAGTTGCCATCCCTGGAGGCATTTAAATGGTGTGTGGACCTGATGCTCAGGTTTAGTGATGAGCTTGCAGTGTTGGGTCAAAGGTTGGACTAGATGATCTTGAAGGTCTCTTCCAACCAAAGATATTCTGTGATTCTGGGATACACAACTGAACAAGTTTATATCTAGAAGTACCAAAAATTACTTGCATTTTGTCTTAAGGCAAAAGACAAATAATTTAATGTTTCAGTAATGAGCATGTGTTTTGAAAGATTTATATTTTGTTTCCTCCTTTAATGAAAGATCATTTCATTTCTCAGTAGATTTTGATACCTCCGTACACCTACACTAAACACTTGTTTTCTGTACACTTCTTTCTTCAAAAGTCTCTATTCCATCTTTGGATCTCAAATCTGGATTTGTTTCATCCACATTATGATGCAGAAATTCACAAAGTATTCACAGACAAATTACATAAATATTTATTCCTGTGATGTGTTCTGCATTTCTATAAAATATGGTGCCAAAGCCCTACTTTTTCTGAATATATCATTCTTTTGAAAGGAATTTTTATTTGACCAATTGCCGTTCTTTGAAATAGCATCTGTATAATTATTGTCTTCATGGTTGTTTCAAGTCTGTGATCTTTTAGAGATTTCTCATCCTTCCCTTCCTCCTGCCCTTCTCCTTTTCCCTTCCCCTTCCCCTTGTTCTTCTTCTTCCCCTTTCCCTTTCCTAAATATTTTTAAATATTCCCAAACTTAAAAACTCCTTAGTTCTGGTAGTAGGCATAAATTGAAGCTCTTGTATTTTTTCCAAGGTTTTATCTGATCTGTTTTATTAAGTATGACTTCTAAATCGTGTCTCAAAGCACATGAAAGGATTTTGGCTTTGGTGGTTCAGGGATTTTTATTCTTCACTACTTCCTTTTATTTTTAATACATAGATAGGAAAATCACTGAGTACACTGAAAACTCTATTTTTTATTTCTTCACTAGCCAATTTATGACAGGCTGTTAAGCCAAGTTCCCACACCCCCCAAAGCCTGTCATATCCATCAGACTACATGCTGGTAGTAACTCTTTGACAGTCCCTTTCATCTGTTCCATTTTGTGTAAAGTTTTTAACTGCAAAAGGGAATGGAGCTTGATTATCTTAGATGAATACACTAATCATCAGGATACAGTGTCATTCTTTCTGTCTTGGTAGATATTTAATTATTTTAGACAAGCTTATATATCATAACCAGAACCTGAAGGGAAAGCACAGAATTATTTTTTTTCCTCATTAACACTCCAACGTCGGAAAGTGCTGAAACATATAATTCTTCAGTTTCCAAACATTCACTACAGAAAAGTAATCATTTTATTTGAATTATGTGTTTAAGATAAATTTGTTGGTTAAAGCTTTAATTCCTATTTTCATATTTCTAGCTCTGAAAGATTGTATCAACATACAAACTTTTTTCCTGCAGTTTAAAATATACAATTCCTCTTACATTTTCTCATATATTTGCTATTTAATTTGGAAAAGACTGTTAAGGTCACCAAATCCAAACACTAACCTAAAACTACCAAATCTACTATTGGTAGTTTTGGATGCTACTGGTACTATTGGATGCTACTAAGTGCCACATCTACACATCTTTTAAATACCTCCAGGGATGGTGAATCAACGACATCCCTGGACAGCCTGTTCCAGTGCTCAATTTAAGACAAATTGTGTAAAATCTCGAAAGAGAAGTTATACAAGTATTTTTTGTTAGGCAATTCTTTTC
>VWZY01010391.1:23081-46319 GCA_013399075.1 Chloroceryle aenea
AAGAAAAGAAAAGAAAAGAAAAGAAAAGAAAAGAAAAGAAAAGAAAAGAAAAGAAAAGAAAAGAAAAGAAAAGAAAAGAAGAAAGAAAAGAGAGAAAAGAGAAAGACTGGTTTGCAGTCTTGAAAGATAACTTTACCTTGTGCAGAATTATAATTTTTACTTCAGTTCTGCCAATTTTAAAGAACTAAAATCTTGAAAAGACCTATATTAAGGATCACTCACAGTATTCTGATGGTCAGTCTTAATGAGAAACAAAATGAACATGGAATTATGTTCATTGCTTTTTGACAGATAAGGTGTCTTATAATGAATACTGTAAGAAAAATGTATAGAATCAGTCCCTAATTCTGAAAATATTGATCTAGGAATACATTTAATATGGTCATATCATTAAAATTTTAAAGATATTTAGATGCTGAAAGATAAGCATATGCATATGAGTTCATGGAGCTGTGTGTAGTTTCATTAACATGTAGCATAGTTTTGCTTTTCCTTATCAAATGGAAGTTCAGTATGATGTAATGTGAATCTAATCAGCACTAAAAATAAAACGTAAAATTCACATGAAGGACTTTCCAAGCATGATTTGAATGGTATCAGCAGGAAGAAAATCAGTGTACATTATTTCTGTGGCACCACCTACTGTGTTACATAATGTGATTATATTTCATGATCTATTGAATATTTCAGCAGTGAAAAAAACCAGTCTGTCTTGTGATGCTACATATAAAAAACAACAACAAAATTTATGTGATAGTCCGTCAACTGTCTTTTCCACTAACAAACCAAACCAAACCAGTTAATACAAGGATGTAGATTTTCACATTTAAGCAATTGGTTTGATTCAGGATTGAAAAAATATTTCCAATGTCATGCACAATGATTAAAAAGTCTTTAGGATCAATCCCTCTTGGCCTTATTGAAAGAGCTACGAGAATGACACAGTCTCTTAATACAGAGTCAGATTTATTAGGGTTGAAATCTCTATTCCATTTTATTTAATTAGCCTAGTCTGCAGAGAGAAGCTGGTGGCAGAGAAATCTCTTTATCTGTCACAAAACCCTGAACAACCGTACTCTATGACAGTAAGGGAAACAGGAAGCAAGAAAATTATTTTCTCTAAAACATGTGACGTAGACACAAAACCGAAATATACCCATATGGATCTGTAGAATTTCGGACTTTATCCTATTGCTGTGTCTTATTACTCACTGATGTCAGCAAAAGGGGAACTGAATAGTATACCTCTGATACAAAATCATGTTTTCAAACATGTTTAATATCTCACCTTGGTAGCTTCCAGATGCCCATCTCTTGAAGGAAATGTTACATGAGCTAACAGGAGAAATTAAAATAAAAAATAGTCTTTATGTATGAAAGAATAGTGAAATACAATAATGTAGCTTTAAATTCTTTATGCTTTTTATATATATACTCCTGGAAAAGCTGGCAGCCCANAGCAACCAGGCTGGTGAAGGGACTTGAGCACAAGTCCTATGAGGAGAGGCTGAGGGAGCTGGGGTTGTTTAGTCTGGAGAAGAGAAGGCTTAGAGGTGACCTCATCACTCTCTTCAACTACCTGAAGGGAAGTTATAGCCAGGTGGGGGTTGGCCTCTTCTCCCAGGCATCCAACAACAGGACAAGGGGACATGGGCTTAAGCTCTGCCAGGGGAAGTTTAGGTTAGATGTTAGGAAGAAATTCTTTACAGAGAGGGTAATCAGGCATTGGAACGGCCTGCCCAGAGAGGTGGTGGATTCACCATCCCTGGAGGTTTTTAAAAAGAGATTGGACATGGCCCTTAGTGCCATGATATAGTAATTGGAGTTGGATCAGGGGTTGGACTCGATGATCTTGGAGGTCTTTTCCAACCCAATCTATTCTATGATTCTATGATTCTATATATATTATGCTTAGTGCATTGTGGTTGTATTCTCTCTTCACATATGTATTTCCCTTTGCTAATGTTATGAATCCCATGCGTCAGTCTAAGGTGTCATTTGCTATAATACATTGAGGCAAATTCACATACAATCCAGAAAAGGAAAGTCAGAGATGCCAAGTACATATGTAGCTTTGCCTTGACCTTGACAAAAGGAAATACAATCCTTTGCAGCTCACCAAGGTAATAGATCTCAGAATTTCCTTGTCCAAGGAAATACTTGTCCTTCCCAAGGTCCAGAATTGTCATATCAAACAATTTGCATTTCAAAATAATTTTGTAATTATTTTTAATGTAATTTTGAATGTATGTCGTATATTCCTTCTACATTAAAAAAAAAAAAAAATCTAAAAATTTAAGAGCATTACTGGCATGCTACCATTAACACTTCACACCAAGTTCAACAGTAATGCAGTAATATTACCAGTCATTGGCTTTCACCTCAGAGCCTCAAAATGATGGCTGCAGTTTGTGACTGTTTTACTCTTTCCACAAAAATATAAAAGAGATTGGAAGATCACAGTATCATTCTTTACTTCTGTCTAACAGAGGTGCTGAACTACAATTGAGAAAAAGGCTCGTACTGTACATTTATGAAGTTAAAGAGATTAAGTACTCTGCTGTTACACTTGAATGACTTTACCCATATAGGTTCTGATTTTGTCTCCCTCTGTACATGTATGCCTGGCTTTACAGGTATCTTCCTGAGCATCACCAAAGCTCTGCATGGGAAGCCCTTTGTAAACAGAAAGGGAAGGTGGCACTATTCAGCTGTCATTGCATGACATAAAAAAGTAATTGCAAATAAAAAAAATAATGAATAAATAAATAAAGCAACTAATAGTAAAATAAATGTATACAGTAAATACCAAAGTTATTAATTTTGCCCTTAAAAAATCAGGTACCTAATTCAGAGCTGTAGCTAAATCACAGAATCATGTAATGTATTGGGTTGGAAGGGATCTCTAAAGGTCATCTAATCCAACCCGCCTGCAATAAGCAGGGACATCTCTGACTAGGTCAGGCTGCTCAGAGCCTCGTCAAACCTGGCCTTGAATGTCTCCAGGGATGGGGCCTCCATCACCTCTCTGGGCATCCTAGTCCAGTGATTACAACCTATTCCACCCTCATATTAAAGAACTTTTTCCTAATGCCTAACCTAAATCTACCCTTTGCTGTCTTAAAGCCTTTACCCCTTGTCCTGTCACTACAAACCCTTGTGAATAGACCCTCCCCTGCTTTCTTATAGTCCCCTTTCAGGTACTGGAAGTTCATTATAAGGTGTCCCCAGAGTCTCTGCTTCTCCAGGCTGAACAACCCTAACTGTCTCAGCCTGTCAAATGGGACACATAAGCAGAAAGTAGGTTTCCTTTTTACAGCTGATCACCCTACATGTTAGGATACAGAGATTTCATTGCTCTCTTGCTTCAGCAGTTCTCCTGTTAAATGACAATGGTGAATCCAGAAGAGCCCCAGTAGTAGGATCCCTTTCTAGATTACAACCTTACCCAAAACATGCAGATACACTAAACACATATCAATGCCTGTACTTGTCTGGGCTTTAATATTGTTTTAATATGCAAGCATATTAAACAGAGCTTTTAACATTTTTATTTTTAACTGCATAACTCTGGTGTCAATTCTCTACATGAAAATGTGTCCTAGAGCAAAGGAAGTTCGAGCTGCAGTGGGAATAAATATGACAAAATATATCTGCAAATTATGTGGTCAAACAATACAGTCAACCGTAGCTTTAGAACATATAATAAAAAAAATAATGTATAAAGATTAGACACAATACTATTTAGCAAAATACACCTTTTGAGGTGTGTTTGGTATCTGTCCATTGAAGCACCATAAAGAAGTACTAAAAAGTTTCAAACAAATCAGTCCAAGAAATGGAAGCAGCTACTTCAGCAGTGCTGCAGAATACTCTATGGGGATATACCAGGTTGTTCAGAAAGACTTTACACATTACAATAATACTACTAAATTATGTGGAGGAAAAAAAAACATTGAGTTTACATTCATTTCTTTAGTAATATTCTGAAGCAAGGATATTTATTTAAAATACAATAAATGAGAACTAGCACATTGATTTTAATAACTCACATGTATTTCTCTGTGTGTTCTCAGGATTGCAGCTTTAAATTTAAATTGAAGAAAATATTTTCTGTACTTTTCCATATAAATATTTTTTTAAAATAGAACATTGCATCAGGGAAAATCAATAGATCTTTGAACAGACAAAAGTTTCTTCCTACATATGCATCCTCCAGGGTTGAGGCTCTGGTCTGAATTTTGTATAGCTATTTTATAACAGAAGATTAGGACATCAGGAGATCTCATACTAAGTTTCAGTGTCTGGAGGCTTTCTACTGAGTTAAATCTTATTTCTGCTACAGTCAGTAGAAAACTGACTTTGCTTAAATAGAAGTTTTATCCACTCTTACTGTTGTTATTCGCTTATAATTGACCTAACTGACTTTTTAGAGATTTTAAATGGTATGGCTCCTGATTTGCAAAATGAATTTAGAATGAAAGTGCTCTAATGCTTCCTTTTTATTTTTCAGAACTTCAAGAAAGTAGTGTATGGCCCAATGGAACAGAGGATGATGACCCAGTCTGTAGCCATGATGTTGAAATTAGTACTTAAATATGATTTTCCAATTTAAATGTTTCAGTGCAGTACTATTTTTTTTTCTCTAACAAAAGATTTGAATACCAATTTGAGGATTTGTTTTGAAAACTGCAGTAATAAAATTGGTTACTAGGTTGGACCATTTTTATTTTAGTATATGGGTAATCTAAAAGATGAATAGAAAGTAAAGGGCAAGACAAAAGCACAAGAACACTGCCATTAGAGAGCTTAATTTACTCATACCTCAAGTTATTACAGTATTAAAAGCTATGGTTCTAAGGTAGTCATATCCTTCTCTTACTTGAACATAGAGTCATAGACCACTAGAGATCATCAAGTCCAACCCACCCCACTGCCAAAGCAGGATGACCTAGGGCATGCCACACAGGAATGCATCCAGGCAGATTTTGAAAGTCTCCAGAGAAGGAGACTCCACAACATCCCTACGAAGCCTGTTCATGATACCAAGACATGGAATTACTAACTTCAGTGAAGACATGGTAAGACATGTGGAGTGCAGAAGCATAAACCTTTGTCTCTGAATTTAATTTTGTTTATATGAAGTCAAATAAATATAAACTCCCATTGTAATCACCAGAGAGATATGTCATGCAGATAGCCTATATCCTGTACAAACTGTTTAAGACAGCTCAAATAATTGCTCTTGAAAAGATCCCATCCTCTATATATTCACTGCTAGATGATTTTTCATGATCTATTCAGAAAACAAAAAACAAGGAACCAAAATTTGTTATTTATTAATGTATTATAACCACATTTCTGACCGAGTAGGTCTGAAGGGAAGCTATAAGTTATTTTGCATATAGATTTTTTTTTCCCTCTGTAACCTTATAGGACTCTGGTCCAGCTCAAAAGACTGATCTGAATGTCTGCGGCTGTTTGATTCCAATAACTACACCTTTCAAAAACCACAACATACCAACCCCTCTTGTATTAGCAGCCTTACTCTATTAACTAGTTGTGTGCCACTTGGTTTGGAAGAGGGTAAAAAAGTGATTTGTTTTTCTTTACTCATTACTTACTAATCGATGAATTCCAATTAACTTAAATTTTTCCAAAAACTACCTGGGAATTAACGAATATATATTCACTGATGTTTCAAATGAAGGCAGAGAGGTTCACATGGTATGATACTTTCCAAATGTATTTTTCTGAGTGCTAATAGAAGGTTCTGTAACTGGACTAGATGCATTTTTATTTTACTGCCTTTAGTGTTGAACCAAATATTAAAGTATAAGCAAATGTGGTGTAATTCCTTCCAGTGCAGGCACTTCATGAATATCAGATATCTGCAACACTTGCCTTTATACTTAGATTACAAGTTAGAAAATCCATGCAAGTTCTCCTTTCTTTCTCTAATGTAATAAATGTCATCTTTGGTCATGTAAAACAAGTGTCAAGCTAGATGTTTATTAATTATTAAATGTTATTCTTTGTCAAATATAGATCTTAATTGTTTATTATTGTTTATGGAATGAACTCTTAAGAGTGCTTTGTTTTGTTGCATCATCTTCTATAATCTTTTCTCTAATTTAAACTTTTATTTTATCATCTTTCCTTTTGTGGTTTTAATTATTGCCTCTTGAATAGCTGATACTTTGTTACTGACACAGCATATTGTAACTTTTCAGTCTGATTCACTAACTTCATCCCCAGCTGATTGTGCCAGATGGGTTTTGTTTGAGCTATTACCCAAATATTATATGCCACAGGAAATCAATACAGATTTATGAATTTGAAATGAAATGGCGATGCATAGCAACAGAGGCTGATTTCCTTGAGCAATAATTCCATCAAATGGTTTGAAATTTAAATACAATAGTTTATATGTTGTTTGGGGTTTTTTTTTAATGGTATTGAAAAACAAAAAATAATAGATCTTGATCTTACATGGTAGAAAGCTTGAAATATCTATCACGTGGAAGAAGTATTAAGGGCTAGCTTTCAGGTCTTCCTGGGTTTTGTGAATGGAAGGTCTGCAGAAAATTTTAGTGTCTCTTTGTACACACTAATACTGGCTCCACCAGAATTCAAGTCATCTGATGTCTATTAAGGTAGAATACAACAAGTGATGTCTTCCTTCTTGTAAATGCATTACTTATTAATCAACAGATTTACAATCTGAGTGTTTCTTTGTTTTCTTTTATAAGCTTCCTTTCAGACATTGTATGTGGATGTAGTCTTAGTTTCTACGCATCAGGCTTATATTTTGGTAGCTGGAAGTTACTGTATCACTTTTACTTCCTCATTGCACATTCTTAGCCTTTAGAGACCTTTATATTGGATTTCTCTCCTTTGTGAGTGATGTTGGTTCTGATGTTCTTTAAACAACTTGGCTTGAATTCTGCCTGATTCTAGAGATTTGCTACTTTTGAATCTCCACAATTAACTTAATCATTTTGCCACACACACCCTGCAGTCATCTAGGATAAAGTATTCTTACTGTCAGTGCCAAATAGTAAAATGTTGGTGTCCTCTCTCGTAAATATACACAGAAACATTGATTAAATATGTCAATTATAGCTTCCTGTTCTTTTTGACAGAGGCAATGGGAGCACAGACCATATTAATGAGGCTTAGGACTCATAAGCGATGTCTTCTAGAGAGTATGTGCCTTGTCCTTTTTTTCTGTCTTTCAGCTTACTCCTTAAGGCTCTCCTCTCCATTTCAATATTTTCTTCTTTTCTCATTTCCTCATGATCTAACTATTTGAGTAAAAAGACAGCAAAATACATGACTATATATATGTTCTATTTCCATATAGCAAAGATACAGGAAAAAAAAAGATTGAAGGGAGACCTTTATTAACAGCCTGTATGAGGTGAACAGTCAAACTGAAATTTGGATTATTCTTGTTCAGAATGTGCTGTGAGGTTGATTAAAAGTGAACAAATAAAAACATATGGTAGTTAGTGAGGGAAAAGAAAGGCATATAAAGCTCCATAAAATCAATTTTATTGCAATCTCAGACTCAGTGGAAGTCTTATAGAACTGAATGAAATGTGATTTTATTTGTTGTTGTTTAAGAACCCTGTGATGGTATGGTGAACAATATAGAGCTGATAAATAGTTTTCTGTTGACAATTCACGAGAGTTGAATTACAATTATGTGGGAGTAGCAGAACAAATGAACAGATTAAAACAACCTCACTGTCAAGTAAAAGTTGTGAATATTTTAGTAATAAATTAAGAAAAAAAAAAGTAGGTTGTTATTGAACATTAATGTAAGAAATTTTAAAACCAACATTTCTCTGAGTTTAACTAAAATCAAATGTCTGGAGAAAGCATAGAGAATGATTCACTGTTAAATACAATATGCATATATAAATACTATAAATCATGAAATGAGAGAGCCTTCTAGAGAAGAAAGTGACTATTAGATAAAATGTTACTTGCTTTTAGAAGCATATGGTCAGAGTCTCTTTTACAGCTGACACCAAAAAATCAAACAAAAAATGTGTCAGGTCAACGCCTAGAGGTACCAAATCTTAATACTCCACTATAATAGTATCTTCTATATTTTCTAAAATGTCTGTTCTGAACTACAGTCTGGATTTGATTTCATTTAGTTTTCATTTTGCATACTGGAAAAGCAGATGGCAAAGATAATGGCTCATGTGCAAAGCACATAGGTGAAAGGACCAAATGGATAAATGGCAACAGTTTGGGTTTTAGGTTCAATAGTAACAAGAAAATGCACCATGCATGAAAGCAGAATTCTTAGCCTTTTGCTGTCAAACTGTTGTTTGCTGCTGGTCTAATCAGCCCAGGAAGTTCACCACAGCAGTCTTCAAGTCACATTATTAAACATAGTTCTTTGGAATAGCAATTGATAATAAATTATGAAAGTGCTTAAGTAATACAAGGCAGCTACAATTATACTGCAGCAAGTTTCAGTCTTCGTGTTGGAAGACATTATATATAGATCATTAAGTATAAAGTACTGAACAATAAATATGGTTATTATTATACAAAAAGACTAAAAGCTTTTTGACATATTATGGATTGCTACTTAGAAGAATGAAAAAATGCTGGGATTTATAGAGTTGCAGTATTTAATAAAAACCTAGTCAGAAGAATATGTCATTCTGCTATCAGGAAATAATTGAATTGCCCCAATTGCCAGAAATTTGACACTGGTCATAGTTTTGATTTAAAAGCTAATGGAAGGTACTTTTCACACTGAGAATCTAAACTGCAGATATCACATAGGCAACATGTAGCTTTTGCTGGGAATGCAGTCTCAAAAGCTTATAAAATAGGAATTATAATTACAGTAAACTAGACTGGAAATGTTTATCATTCGAAGAGTCTTCAGACTTTTGGAGCAGGTAGCTTCAAAAAATAGGAATATGGGAAGAAATCAGTCTGACTAAATTGGAAAGTGATCTGACAAAAAAGGATAATTTGAAGCATTAACTTCAGTTTTAAGTGTTGTCATTGATTTTATGTCGAGGCCAATGCAGTGATGGGAAAAAAAAAGTGCTATTAAAAAAAGTGTTTGATATAAAATAATCTTTGATTTATCTAAAATACATGAATAATGAAATGTGACCTAATATATAATGGGAATTCCTCTGTGATGATTTCCTCTAAAGCAAAGACTATAATTTTAAATCCTCAAACAGAAACTTTAATCTCTTGCCATGGGTGAACAAATGATGTTTGCTTCTTTTCTTCTGATGAGGAGTGAAAGACATAAAGAAAGGCAAACTTTTTAAATGTAAATCTCAGGATACTGTTTGGAAGAGTGAATTTTGATAAACTGAATAATAGTTGTCTATTGATTCTATGGCAACAAGCAGAACATCTACTACTGTATGGTTCTAAGAAAAAATGAATGTTACTTTTTGATGTCCCTCTTTTTGACCATTCTCTTCTACCAAAGGGTATGGATTGATTTCTACTTCATACCACCTTTTCCAGGATGTTAGGACAGGCAGAGAACCAAGTCAGTGACTAACCTCTTTCACAGAAATCAGGGATTTCTGCATTATTCATTCCAAAATGGAATCATTCCTACATTCTCTGCCTGTGAAAGTCATCACTTGACTTTTCATCAGAATCTCCCACCCTAAATGGTGTACTCAACACATCTCCTCACCAGGAAAAAAACCAAACCCAACTGCTTACTTCCTCCATGCATGTGTAAAATGTATTTTTTACACACAAAAAAAATTCTCTTTATCTTCAGTGTTGCATTCCAATCAGTCTTAATATACAGACGGTAATGCTTGTTACAAAATTATCAGAGCTGACCCATCAAAAAGAACCCCACATTGAGCACCCAAAAAACCCAAACACATTTTGGTATTAATCATTAAAGATCAAAAAGTGTTGCACTGTTATGGAATCACAGAGTGGTTGAGCTTGAAAGCAGCCTCTGGAGGTCATCTGGTCCAAGTTCCCTCCTCAAATAGGACCACTTAGAGCTGGCTGCCCAGGACAGAGTCCAGATGAGTTTTGAATGCCTCCAGTGAGGGAGATTCCACAACCCCTGTGGACAACCTGTGCAAGTGCTCATTCACCCTAACAGGAAAAACCTTTTCCTATTCAGATGCACTGTTCACTGGGCACCACTGAAAAGACCATATTTCTATCCTCTTTGCGCCTACTCTTCGGGAATTTATACACATTAATAAGATACTTGCTGAGCCTTCTCTCCTCTTCGCTTCGCTTCGCTTAACAATTTCAGTTCTCTCAGCCTTTCCTTATAGGAGAGATGCTTGAGTCCTTTAATCACTTATTGGCTCTTCCCTGGAGTCTCTCCTGTGGGAAACCTCAGCTGGTCCGAGGGATCAGAATGCAAATTTGATATCAACCTTGAGCAGATAACCCTTGAAGAGGCCAGTGAGTCCTGAGAAGAGCCGAGTAAACAAGATTAAGGAGCTGTCAGACTGCAAGTAGAGAAAGCTTATTAAGGTTACAATAGAGAAGACAGTCATCCAATCATGAACTGTTGGTCTTTGTTTGACCCAGTCATATATGGATGCATATTCTTGGGAAAGATATAAAAAGACTTGTTAAAACAGTAAAGAAGGCTTTTTGCTTTTTGCTCACAGTTTGGCGTATGTCGTGTCCGTCTCAACAGCCACGATCTCCCATATGTTAATTTCTCTTTTGTACTGAGGAGCCCAGAACAGAACACAGAACTCAAGGTGTTGCCTCACCAGTGCTGAGTAGAGGGGAGGTTCACCTTTTTTGACCAGCTGCCAATGATCTGCCTAATGCAGACCAGGATACCATTAGCATTATTTGCTGCAAAGGCATGTTGCTGGCTCATGTTCAAGCTGATGTTTGCCAGCACCCCCAGGTCCTCTTCTGGCAAGCTGCTGTCCAGTTGGGTGGCTCCCAGCATATAGTGGTGAAATAAATGTCTAAATAAATGCCCGAATATGGTCTCAATTGATGAATTGTTGTTTATTAACAATGTAAGTAAAATAGTTTAAAAAGACCAAGTCTATTTCCTCAGAAATTGGTTCTGTTTCTCAAGCAGAAATGGTGTCATTCATAATGCCATAGCTACAATTCAGAAATTATATGTTCCTTTTGAAGTTCTGAGACAGAACTCATTTGGAATCTAGACAAACAGCCTGGTATAGATTGAAACATGACTATAAATAAATTCGAAGATTCTTTCCTGATATCCTTACATTCAAAATCTTAGAGTTTGAAACTCTCTCTTCTGCTGCTCACAAATACCTTTCATTTCTGTTTTGTTAGTGGAGCTTAAGTTTTTCAAACTCCAACAAGACTTATCTGTCTTGTCAGTGCTATTCAGAATAGTGCTAATGTATGTCTCATGGAATTCTTATGGAGTTAAGGTATCAGGAATATCCCTCGTTGCCTTATTTTTCATTGTCTCACTGTATTGCATTTGTATGGCAAGGTTTTGGTAAGGTAGGGGCTACAGGAGTGCCTTCTGTGAGAAGATGTCAGAAATTGCCCTATATTTGACAGAGCTTGTGCCATCTGTCTCCAAAATAGACCTGCTACTGGACAAAATTCAGTGATGGTGGTATGCCTCTCTGCTAACACATTTAAGAAGGGGAAAATTCTGCTGCACAGCAGTAGCCATGGCAGAGGAGTGAGAATATGTGAGAGAAACAGTTCTGCAGAAACCAACATCAAAGAAGGAGAGAGAAGAGGTAGAGATTGCCCTGAAGCTTGTGGTGAAGACCATGGCAACGCAGGGTGTCCCCTTGCAGCCCAGGGTGGTTAATGGTGAATCAGATATCCACCCTGCACCCTGTGGAGGACCCCATGCTGGATCAGGTGGATGCACCTGAAGGAGGCTGTGACCCCATGGAAAGAAGTCCTTTCTGGAGCAGTCACATAGCAGGAACTGTAACACCATGGGGAACCCACACTAGAAGAGTTCATTCCTGAAAGACTGCACCCTGTTGAAAGGACCCATACTGGAGCAGTTCCTGAAGACCTGCAGCCTATGGGAAGGACTCACACTGAAGAATCTCCTGTGGGACAGACCCCGTGCTGGAGCAAGGGGAGTGTGTGAGATAGAAGCAGCAGAAACAACCTGTCATGAACTGATTTCAATCACTATTCCACTTCCCCTGATTCACCTGGTGGGAAGACGTAGCAGAAATCATGCGTAAAGTTGAACCTAGGAAGAAGGGAGAGGTGAGGGGAAGGTGTTTTAAGATTTGGGTTTGTTTCTTATCATCCTATGCTGATTTATCAGCAATAAATTAAATTCATTTCCCCAAGTAAAGTCAGTTTTCCCTGTGATGGTACCTGGTGAATCATCTATCCCCACCCTTATTTTAACCCATAAGCTTTTTTTTATTTTTTTTCTCTCCTATCCAGATGAGGAGGGGAGTGATAGAGCATCTGGTGGGTACTTGGTGTCCAGCCAGGGTCAACCCACCACACTCACTCAGGAAGCATTTTCAAAGTATGTTTTCTAGATTAGGTGAGAAGAAAAGGCTCCAGGAAGACCTTACTGTGGCTTTCCATTACCTGTAGATTTAGATTGGACTGTCCTAGTGAAGTTCTTTACTCTGAGAGTGGTGGAATACTGGAATGGGCTGCCCAGGATGTTGGTGGAGGCATTAAAGGTCAGGCTTGATGTGACTCTGAGCAATCTGATCTAGTTAAAGATGTTCCTGCTTACTACGGGGTGGGGGCGGTGGGACTAGATGACCTTTAAAGGTCCCTTCCAACCCAAAGAATTCTATGATTAAACACCAGGTCAGTGTGTACTGGTTTATAAACTTGTATAGAAAAAAAAAATAGACACCAGTATGTGTATAAAATTATTTTAAAAACTAACTCTGTTAAAATTTACATGAGACATGTTAGGTTCTCTCTGAATATCTGTTAAACTATCTTATACAGAATTTCAGTCACTGTGAGTCCCAAAACCAGGTTAGGGAGAGAGCTCTGAAAGGATACTGCACTTCTACGTGTATACATGTATCTACTGAAAGCAACAGTTAATTTCACATGCTATAAACTCTAAGGGATTTTTGTACTTTTAAACATATTTTTTAAGTTCTGAGTATTAATTGGCCAACATATGCAGAATGTTGAGTAAATGTAGACTAAAACTATTAATTGCTAAGCCACTTATATTCCAAAAGTCATGGCAGTCCAGTGAAGTCCCCACTGACTGGAAAAGGGGAAATACAACCTCCATCTTCAAAAAGGAAAAGGTGGATGAACCTGGGAACTATAGGCCAGTCAATCTCACCTCTGTGCCTGGTAAGATCATGGAGCAGATCCTCCTGGAGGCACTACTGAGGCAGATGAATAATAATGATGTGATTGGCTTCAACCAACATGGCTTCACCAAGGGCAAATCATGTCTGACTAACCTGGTGGCATTGTATGAGAAGGTCACAACATCAATAGATAGGGGTTAAAGCAACTGACATCATTTACCTGGACCTGATTAAGGCCTTTGACACTGTGCTGCATGACATCCTGGTCTCCAAGGTTGTGAAAAATGGATTAAGGTCACTTTAAAAATGAATAAAGGTCACTGTACCTTTCCTGATGAATAACTGTATTGTCCCTTTCAAATTACATCCAGTTGATGTAATTTGCAGTTTTGCAGTTTAACATTGCCTGGATGAAATATCTTTAGATATTGTAATAAATTACCATTTACAAAAGACAATATTTACATTTACATTTACGATATCATACATTCTGTTGTCAAAAATTCTCCATGCTTTCAGCTTTCTTTACTAAACACTTAAATCCTTTGAAGAGTGCTCAACACAAGACCTTTAGGAAGTCCTATTAACACTTTCTGGAATTTTGAACTCTACTTTTTCCTTTTAAAACTGTCTGCAAAAGTGCTTACTATCAGAGTCCAGTTGGGAGCTGTGAATCTGAGTAACTCAAACTGTTGCAGAGGGCATATGAGATAAAGTGGTTGCAAAATCAATGAAAATAAAGGACAGTACATTTGTAAAGAATATAACTGGAGCAATTGACAATACAAGAAAGTATGTGAGAGTATGCTATTACAAAATAAAAAATGAAAGCCATTGGATCTAGGCTTTGTTATTCAGACTATTAAATGTTCAAAGGAAACAGAAACTTTAAATGGAAATGAGGTGACTCAGAGTCTTTGACTTGATTTAAACTTGGACTGCTAAAGCTAGAGAGGAAAGTAAGACTACATTTCAGTGAAAGGGAATATGCCAATTTGAAGCCAAGAACATTTAATAAAACCTCCTGAAAGAAAAATCTATCAGACTGCAGAAAATAAAAACTCCCAAAGGTAATAAATGCCAGAAACCCCAGCACATGGAACATTTTAACTGATCCTAAACTGATCAAAACATTTCTGAATGAACAATAAGGATCAATCCTGAATGGACAGGGAGGCAGACTAGATAACCTAATACATCTTCTCTTTCTTTAGCTTCTGTGAATTTATGGCAAATTAAATAAGCATTGGACTATGGTGCCAGCACTGAGAAAACAGGATGTGAGGGAATCGAGCTACTAACTTTGAAAAAAGAGAATAGAGAAAAGCATGTCCTAGCAAGTTCATAAATATAACATTTTGACAACTAATGTGTGCCAAGCTCATTATAGAAGATAACTTTGAATATTCATATCAGGCATGAGCAGAGATGGGATAAATATTTTGATAAACATCGTGCACTTTCACTAGAGATCAAGGGTATCATAGGGTGTTTGTATGGAATGTAGGAGTGATTTATACTAGAAAACAGATTATTTTATGGGAAGTGAAGAGGGTCCCTACAGGGAGCCCGCAAAGTAATGACAATCACACCAATATGGCTACATAGCGTCCTCCTTTATTCTCCTACACAGTTTGCTTATATAGTCTTCTAAGCTGTCCATGGGTACATTCACTGCTTTCATTGGATAGCAGTTACAAGCACACATAGTAAACTCTAAGCTAATTGGTTATATGCATCCGGGTACATGTTCTGTACACACCTCTCTTGCAGATAATACAGCTCCTTCACATTCCACTCTCCTGCCTGCTCAGTGCCCGGCTTCCTCCCCTTCTTTCCCTTCACAGTGATCTTAAGAACACTCATCACGCTAACTTAGTAGGGTTGTCCAGTCCTTAAAGGGCCATCGCAATCCCTTGTTCAACAAGGAATTCCCCTACAAGGAAGTAGGCCTTAAAAGAAGTTTTGCGAACAGTAATTTTTTTTCCTGCGAATGTGAAATCTATCATGTACTGATATTTAAAGTCATATATCATTCATTTGAGGAATCCTGACATAACTATGGAAAAGGTTTTATGAGATTATTGCCATCAGGTAAGAAGAATGCTGTGCACTACTTTATAAAAACAGATATAAGTCCAAAGCTCTGGAAAATATTTAAGAAACAGTAGGAGACAAAGGAATGAAAAAGAAATATTAAGATTTACAAAATTACTTTTTCTCCTCCAGGCAGCAGGGGGGTGAAGGAGGACTGCAATTTCTGAATATGTAACTTCAGAATGTTCTGAATGCAGTAATCTTTATATCAGTCCAGACCAATAGTTTTTCAGTTCTGGAATCTTGTGTAACTAGGTAATATCTGATGTTTCAGTAAAAAAAAAATAAAATTCAGCCAATTGTAAAGTTTAGAATAGACAGAAAATTATTCACAGTAATCAGAGGATGTATCTAAGAAATCCTTTTCCAATAATTACATAAAAGTTAGTTGATTTTCTTTCTTAACTATTTTTTTTTAAAAAATTTTCTTGTCGATATTTTGTCCAGAATAAAGAAATACTGAAAAATAACCGTAAGATTGTCACTGCTTACAATATGCACTGGCCAGCAGACCATTTTAGCTTTAAAATTCATATTTGGTTTCAGCAGTTCCATATAATTCACAGTATTAAAAAGAAATCTTAGCAAATATTGACACTGCTGTTGTCTGTTGCCTTGTGAAACAAGAGATACCAATTCTGAAGAACGCTTCTGATTTTTTAAAGAATCCAAACAAAGTATTCATAAAAATAATATAGTGAATACAAAAAACTATCTCTACTGGGGACTCAATGCCTGTTCCCAGCTTGCAACTAACAAAGAACGTATTTTAAATTTCTGCTACATGTTTTGATGTTATGTCATGGTTTGCTGCACATTTGATAAGATGAACTACAGTCAAGTTATTAAATGTCATATGTCACAAATGTGAAGGCACCAGAAAAGCACGTTCTGTACCTGTTTTCTCAAAAATACATAACCCATTCAAGAAGTATGTGAAATCAGCCATAAACAGTCTATATCCCTGATAAACATGTATCCCTCATAAACAGCTATTTGGACAGATACTGTAGAAATCCCGAAACACTTGGAAAGGTTTACACAGAAATGTAAATAATGAATAATGGGGAATTCAAAATTGCACTGCTAAAGTTTTCTTACATATAGTTTTGAAACTGGATTTCTAATTCCTCGTTGTCAGTCCTGTTCTGTTCTGTTTCTTATTTGCAAAACAATCTATTATTTTCAGTCTTTTAGGACAAAATAAGGTCCTATTAACACTAAAGAGATAAAGCATTAAGTAGAACAGCGGGAATTTCCTGTTTGGACTTGTCTGTTAAATGAGAGTTCCAGTGGACATCAATACATCTTTTCAGTATAGGGTAACACCCTTGCTAGTTAATTGAAAAGTGGTGTGTAGGTTCATATTATTTGATTAAAAAAAAAAAGACAGATTATGAACTCAAATGTACACTGAAGAAACATCAAGAAAATCTGCTTCTTTATTTATGGACCTCTAGTTTAGAGTAACATTCTAGCAATGCATTCTCTTTTCCAGCAGCAGCATTTGTACCATGCATTTTTTTGCTTGCTTTCCTCAGTAATGACATCATATGTTCTTAAATTACAGTATCTGCTTCTCAAATGAGAGCTCTTCTTCCCTACACAGCTGAGCAATACAGCACTTAGCTTTTTTCATGTACAAAGTCACAGCAGATGTGCTGTTGTTTTAACTGAAGTGACAAAAGTAATACCATCTAAACTGCTCTAATTTCTTCACTCTCTCCCTTTTGTTACTACACTTCAGAATTGAATTCACAAAGCACTGTACTGTATTTTTAATGTGTACTTCAAATTCTATGACGTTGTTCAGCTAAGTCCTTTCCAGATTCTTTTAAGAGTGACTGTGTCATCTCAAGGTCTATGTGGAAGCCTAACCTTATCTTCCAATTCCATCTCCTAGAAACTGTACAATGCAGATTACTAGGCCAGTATTCTTCAGTTTATAACCTCCAATTATGTGTTCTGAATTTTCACATATGAGACAACAAGGATGTTTATTTATATGCCTAAATCCTATCAAAAAGTATCTAAAACATTATTCACTTTGTCAGCTTGATTTATTTTAGTCTTATAACTATCTGTGAAGCAGATAATAAAAACCAATTAAAACACAAACTCTGCATAATCACCCTTACACTAGTACCAGGCTGCATAGACTAGTAAGTGGTTATTACTACCTGGCAACTATTAGAACATGGACAATCTGGTGAACGTCTTCATTATATTTTAACAGCAATAATGTTCCATAAGATACCCTCAGCAACAACAACAAAAAACCCAACCTGTGTACCAGTGACATTTCCAGCATAGCACCTCTGCTTCCCTTCTCACAAAGAATTCTTTATGAGGAAAGGGAGGAAATAGATTTAAAAAATGAGAACTAGAAATACTGCTACAGTTCTTTGAAAGTTCATGACACTTGTATGCCGTTCATGTATGTATTCAGGAATGGACCTCATGCAGGGAGTTTCAACAGTACTACTCTCCATCTTCAGCAGCTATGTACCTATGAAAATGACTGAATCATCAGAAAAGTTACCTTCAACTGAAAAGTTAATTCAGTTAAATTTCCTTTGTTGTAGACTTGTTATTGTCTCCTTTTTACCTAAAAAGTAAAATTTAGCAAGTTCTGTAGCATATGCCAACAGCTGTAGGAAAAATGTGTCTTTCAAGACTTTCAGTGGCTGATACCAGTTCAAAATTTACTGTTCAAATCACTCTTCTTCAAAATTATTTCTTAGAATTCAGTTACTATCACTGAAAAATTTACTATTTTAAAATTATATAAATGTAGTGAACTGTCTAATGCATTTACTTTTATTCTTGGTTTTAATCTTATGTCTGATTAGTGGTATTGTTTAAGGATATCCACTATGTATGATCAGCTTCCTTTTTAATACTAATATAGGTTTAATAAACCTTTCTGAAACATAGAACATAAAAGTAGTTTTGAGCTGGGAAATTATCTCTCTGTTCTAGATAGAAGTATCTGTTGCTCCATGATAAACTATGGAAAAAGAAGACATCCTGAATCATAACATACCAACACTTTCCAGAGTAGATGCAAATCAGTAATCTGTTCATTCTGTCAGACAGGAAAATAAATATGTTTTCCTTTTAAGAGTTGCTGCAAGAAACACTCAGTAATTACGTTTGGGGATATTATAAAAAAGCACAATTTACTAACTTTGAAGATTTTAGTAAAATCTGCATAAGAGAAGTTTTATAGCACATCCTTTCTCTTGATATGCGGTCACTTCCAGGTATATGGAATATCAATTGCTGTTCTGATTTTTAAATAAATTATAACTACGCTCTATAGTGTAAAACAGTGAATCAAGCTGTAAAATAATGAACAGTTGGATCCAATTGAGATTTTTAAGATTAAGTAAAACACATTAGTTAAATGCAGAATATAGCAGGTTTTAAACTATTTAATGCAATCCAAATCGTCCCTAAATATAGAACTGTAAAAGTAAAGTAATCAAGGTTAGACATAACCAAACTATTAGTGGGCTAGATTAATCTGTATGTATGTACTCACTAAGTAGGTATACAGTGGTATAAAAGCCCTATATACCTTTAAATTTGAGCCTCATTCATTTACCTGATTTATGCCTCCATCAGTTTGTTGTGTCACCCAGTCCTTCATTAGCTTGAGTCATCAACAGATTAAATACAATTATTTGACTATGAATAATTTGGGTGTTAACTTCCTCCCACAGTGAAATACTCCAGAAAAGTTGTCACAGAAAGTAATCTCTAATGTGACCTTAAATTCTTCCTTCTTGTTAATTTTAATTAACTAATATGCCAATCAGATTTTCAGTTAATTTTTTTATAGCCATTATCACTGGTTTTGTAGATCTTTATTTTAATCTATGTATTAGTACCTTTGCCCAGCTGCCTCTCTGTTTTTGTTTCAGGATGTGCATTTTCATATCACCTTACACAGGCAATCTGCAAAATTATGAAAGATCAACAATGCCATCTGCAGGTATAAGATAATTCCAGATCTGGAGACACCCTTGCTTTAGCTTTTTTGATTCTCTTTCTTTGAATAGCCTGTTTCTTTTAGAATGAAGTTATATCTCAACAACTTTGGGTCAGATCAAAATTGTGTTGGTCTGTCTTGCCAAGCAAGACCTAGTTATAAAGATTTTGACTTAGATTAATTTATTACTAACCTGTACAAAGGATTGCATATTTTCGTGAGCTTTTTTTTGTCAAGGATTAAGGGCTGGGCCAGTCACTATGCTCTCTATTAACTCCTCTCCCTTACCGAGGGTTAGGAGAAAGAGAGTAAGGGAGAGAGGTAGCAATTACAAAAGGAAACTAGGACAGCTTTAATGAAAATAGTAATGACAGAATTAAATATATACAAACATATACAAAACCAATATTGCATCCAGTTCCTTCCCCCCCCGACCCAGTCCTGGCTCCCGATGGTAGTTACATCACCACTGATGCTGTGACCTTGGTCTGCTCAAGAGCAAGTATAAGCAGGAGCCTTTCTGCATACCAATCCTTGGTAGTAACTATGGACAGTGAATGTTATCACCGCTAGAAGCAGATGCTGCCTGCAAAACCAGGCTGTTAACTTCAGAAAGTGCAGTCAGTTTGAAGTGAAGTCAGTTTGAGCTGAAAAGTAAAATCACTGAACAGCACTACTTCTGTTTTAATTCAAACCAGGACACTTGCTCAAACTATTCAAAAGTATACAACCTGCAAAATGGAACTGGAAAACCTGATAAAGGATATCTTTCCAGATTCCTAGTATTTTCAGTTTTCCAGCATGTTTGAAAACAAAGCCAGGACTGCTTTTCCTATAATCTAGCACTGTCTCTTATTTCCATGTGGAGGTAGTAGAACAGACTAGAAGGATGCATATTCTGTAGTTACTCCATACTTCATTTTCTTTTTTTTTTTCCTGACATCTGTTCTGTGCAATATTTCAGACATGGGCAGGTAGAGGTGTAAATCTCAGAGAGAACAATAAGTAGTGTGGAAGACAGAGTGGGCTACTGGTAATGTACAATTCAAATTATTTAAACTTTTGTTTGTTTGTTTTTTGTTCTAATGTACTTAGTAAAAGCTAACCTTTACCTTCCCCTTGAAGATGAAGACTTACAATAAATTGAAATTCAAAACTGTGAGGAAATGTATACACGAATCATGTAAGTGACAAGTTTCCTATGAACATCCTATAAAATTAAAATGACTCCTTCCCTCAGTAAAGGGAAAGAAATTAATCAGTTTTATTTTTTAAAATTTACATTTTTTTTCATCTGATTCAGCATGTTATTAGAATGAAGAAAAACATAATGGTCAGAAACTTCTAAATATTCTTCTTATTCTTTGACTAAGTCAGTGGCCCTGAGCAAAAGCAAATGGTTTTGTGCTCCCTATCTGAATCTGTAAAATTAGAATACTAATGCTTATAACTCACAAGGGAATTGGGAACTTTTAATTAGATAATGCTTGTAAGCTGTTCCGAGTCTTCAAGTAACAAAAAATTGTCCTTAAAACCATATTCAGTTAGAAACATCCTTCTTCAAGAATGGAAATAGTACTCTGGAAAGGTTCTAAGACCATGTACTTTTGCAAGTGAAACTAAGCTAATCTCCTTCAGTAACCCAATTTGATCCTTTCAAAAGATCTGACTTTTTTTTTTTTTCACTCATTTATTAATATTACATAGAAATTACATTGTAAGTGGATCTATTTAAAGTTCCCCTAAAAATTTAACTTTGCATAACTTCCTAAAATCAATACTTTTTGGAATTGTTAAGAATGTACATTTTGCCTGACAATGTTTTTAAACAGAAGAAGAGAGTCTGAAGATGTTTCACAACTCTACTTAGATGTGCTTTGTGATATGAGAAGACTTTTCAAGGGTGTCAGATAAATATAGATAAACATATAGCAATTAATAAATTGCTTTTCCTGACTTTAAGAAACTGCATCAGATTATAAAATATTTGAAGTGCATTTCTTAACTAGTAAATAAATTAAGTATATAATATGCAAGTTTATATAACTGTACCCTTATTCTCAGTTAGGTCTCTACATTTTTAGAGGCAATCATCCACACTTATAGATGCACTTCTAAGCAACATGACACAGAATTCTTTTTCATAACACTATCTTTCCAGTACTTTTATGCCCCACTCCCCTCAGTCTTTTGTATTTAGTGAAACTAACTTGAATTATATTCTGAAGTAGATTTTACAAGTGTTTAATGAACTGGCTGTATGGATGATAACAATTCTGTTGACCTTGTAAGCATAAATGTGAGATTCAGTGCTGCACCTCTAACAGGCATGAATGAACAAGCAAATGTAGCAGAAGAGTGAAGGGACTGATTAGCTCAAAGGTACCTTTGAGACCACCAGAAACAAACCACTGTGAAGGACGATTAGCATTACAATGCCTTTCCTGAATTATTCTGTGGGTCATAAGGCTGTACTGAATCTCAGTGGTGTTCTGTATCCCAAGACATGCTATGTCTCTGAGGTAGTGCTTTGTGTATGTATCCTACACCCACTTGGAATCCTTCATCACTAAGCTTAGTCTTTGAAGAGTCTTTTTCCACCCTCTCTCCACATCACTGTATCACAAAATGTACTGTCCATGTTCAGAAAAGAAGGGGAAATCACAGCTAATCTTTCCTTTCTCGAGTTACAATTTAAGGAAAATTGGACAGAAAACTGTGGTTTAAGTCTTCACTAAGCCCCTGTGGGTTAATATAACACAAAAGTAAATGGTGAGAAGATTCTTGATTATTTCTGCACTTTGGCAATACTAGCAGTAAAGATAGTTTAAAATTGTGTTTGTGACCTTCACATAAATGTTGTTGCTCAAGAAAGCTAAAAATGTGCTAGCATTATCAAATGATCCATTCAAAGTGTTACCATTTAGATAAAATACAAGGAAGACTGGTGGACTTTCAGGTGCTTATCAAAATTTATTTCAACTCAATTTCATTTTGCCAGTGTTAATATCAGGCATTCTGTCTCAGGGTTTAAATCAACTGGTTGAAAAAAACTTCTCCCCTTTAATTCTTATATGTTAATTCCCTCTCCAACCGATGGTTTTATTGCATATAGCATGGAATATTGTCCTTTTCTGATGCTTCAGTATTGCTGAATGTCTCAACCTGCTTTGTGAGAGTTTAGTGCCACAGTAGTGTCCCTTGTATGTTCCTAAGGATGAAAATACATGGAAAAAAACAAATACCAGTATTTAGGAAAAGCATTTTTGGCTGTTTGGTTAGTTATAACATTCTCTGAAGTCTCCTTCTGAAGGAGTACCTCATGTTAAGGAAGGTAGCAATATTTAGTTATCCTGTTTTTTTTTATTTCTTTGAACTCTGTATGTTCCAGTTGAACAATAACTCAGATTTGGTCCACTTCAGTAGAGTATTGACTAACTTAAGTTTCCTACCATTGAGTAATATTTTTCATATTAACAACAAATTCATTATTGTAATAGGAAAGACTATTATTCCACATCTAGATTTGAGAAATAAAGGTTTCATTCATCTGTATTGTGACTTCAAAATTGTCTTCAAATCTTAACCCTAGTTCCTATGTAATTATTCTGGATGTGTAAGTCTCCTTTTGGATGGAAATCGTGAAAGATCAAACAGGCTTTGCTCAATACCTGTCTTAACCTACTTAGCTGACAATTACAAAGAAAAGCTTCAGGCCATGTATAGCTTTTTTCACTTTAAGAGCTGTATGGGTTATTATTAGTGTCATTATTATTAACGGTAACAGTTAGATACTATCATTATATTACTATCTTATCATCTTCTTGGATTTATACCTAATAAGCTTCATTGACTCCT
>VWZY01010391.1:47169-113168 GCA_013399075.1 Chloroceryle aenea
TTGACTCCTCCTTCTTCCTTCAACTGCAACATTCTAAAGGCAAGAGCAAGTCCACCTACAGTTCTGGGTTAATAACCCAGGGCTTTATCACTTAAAATAGCATTGCATAAAGCCTTATTATCTTTCACATAATAATCCATCATACTGTCAATCTTCNTCCAACCAGATTATCTGAGTCTCCTGTTCTTGCTTTAACTCACTTCATATGTCAAACTGAAGACTTTGTTTTCCTATTAACTCCCTTGAGCACATTTTAAGATACCACAGCAGTGCAATTCACAAGGAAACATCCATGGAGCAGAGTTAGGGCTGCACAGAATTGCTATTATCTAAAGGAAAGATGACAAGTTTATAAGTGTTTCTTTTACTCTTTTCTTCTATTTTGCTTTGTTTCTCTTGTGTCATGAAAGAGCTGGGGAAAGGAAGGCACACTTTTCAGCAATGCTTCCCCACATGTTTTTCAGCTAGCGAAAAACAGTAATTTTCTTTCTCAGTGAAACTGCTCTGCACTTTGTAGAATAAAATGTGTGAATCACAGCAGATGAAGAGGATGCTGATTAAAGCATAAATTTTGCTCGATGCAACATTTTTTTTTTTTCCTCGCAGACTGGTTCTTATCTTTGTCATTGTCAAATTCTGACTCATCCTCGGAAAATCTTGGAAAAGTGTACATGTGTGGGCGTCTTAACATCTGGAGTAAAACACAAAATATAATTTCAAAAGGTAAAGAAAAGATGTTGACTTCTGTCCATCAAGGACCAAATCCCATTGAATGATTTCATGAAACTCAAAATGATCACATCTTTGCAAAAGTTGTAGAAGCCAAATATCTCAGAAGGACTCCCTGTGAATGGAAAATTCACCTATGCAATGACAGTAATTCTGGCTTGTATCAGATACATTGATTTCACTGTGAATACACAGAATAATTACCACATCAGTATAGTTTGACTGAGATTCACCAGAGCTTGTAAATATGGTAAAGAATTGCTCCATGCACATGTTATACGTAATCGTCTAGGATTTCTGGGCACTGGTCTTTCAGATGTCTGGATTTCAAACAGCACTGTCTAAATTGGTCACTTTAACAATATTTATTTAATTAGGTTCTTCATTGGATAGAGTGGGTAAAAACATTTTCTTAAACAAGTCCATGTATACGCTTTCTATAATAAGTGCCGTTAGGAATTCACAAATAGTACATAGATTTTGACATCTGAACTAGTACCCCAGGCTAGTTTTACAGCTATTGGGAAAAATATGCACCTCTAGAGCATAAAATATATCATTTTAAAGCCCACATCTAAAACACATTTGTTGAACTGAACTTAATAAAAAAACCCAACCAACCAAAAAACTCTACTTCTGCCTGGAAAAAACAAACAAACAAACAAAACCAAACAAAAAAAAAATACCAAACAAAACCAACAACATCAGACAGAGATGCTCACTTTACAGGTAGATAAGAATACCACCCAAAAGTAGTATATACTGACTGTTATTAATTTTAAAGCATTAGTGCCTTACAGGTTTTGTACGCTTATGCACTTTCTCTAGTCTAAAATGCTGTTAGTGTTTATACTCCTTGTAACTGACAAACGTGCTGGCTAATTTTCCATAGTCAAATGTAGTTATAGATTCAATCATCAAACCAAGGTAACATGGAACATAGGTTCCAAATATCAGAATGTTTACTTCATATTTTCTGAATACTAACTACAAAGAGGAGAGCAAGCTTCAAAATAGGTCTTAATGCTTCAGTATTTTGTATTTTGTCATGCTCTATATAGTTTTAAATATCTACATTACTTTCATCATATAATGATGAATTTTCAGTCCTGGTAAGGCAGATACTTTTTTATATTACTAGAACACTTTGGTTTGTCTTGCTTTAATGTAAACCATGGGGTTTTTTCAGATGGATATCTAAATTACTATTATTCTTTGCTTAAAAAATAGCTGGTATATTCTACTCTTGTATATTACACATTTTTCTGAAGCAGTCAATTTGCCAGTTGTTAAAGCTAACAAGATAATCAATCCAGAAGCCTCATAGGAGTAGTTTGGAACTGAGCATTAGGCTTGTCACTTCAAAATTAGAAGTCAGGTTATACCCTGAACCACAGGCAATCACGTTCTCATCAGAGAGCTTACACTCATGCCCTCAGCAGCAGGAACTATAAGAACACTTGATTTTTCTAAAGGTCGTGGTCTAAATACAACAGTGAATTTCAGATTTTGTGACACTTGATACTGCAGTGCCAAAAAGTTAAGCACCAAGATTCATCACCCTGATTTTTCCAGTAGATGGAAAAGGTGGGTTTGATGCAGCTAATTCAGTGTTTTAAGTAAGTGGTCCTTGCTTTTGATATACCTGCTTTTGACCCACATCTTTCATGTGATGCAAGGAACAAAGCTGCCAAGATGTAAACAGAGTATGAGCAAGCTTTATGTTGCCCTGAAAAACCCATGAAATACAACCAGCTCTAACGAGTAGATACCTTGTTTAGTGGAACTGATGTTTGAGAAGTAATGCATGAGACAGGTAGACAGGTTGGGGGACTGCACAAGGAATAGCATGGAGTAAGTGGTAGATGACATATGGGATTACCATTACCTCTAGGTATAAGCTTTTTCAACAATGATAAAAGATAAATTTTGATCCAAATAATTCCATTGTAATAGATAGAAATATGAATTTTGAGCTTCTTCAATAACGTGAAAAAAAGAACTGTGAAAAAGGGCAATTGGAAAATAATTAAGCTGTCCATGATGCACACATGGAAAAGCAGAAAGACCCTTCTTGAGACATATATACTTTAAAGGAGGTATCAGTTTTGTAAGGAAAATTCAGTGAAAGTAGTCTTCTTTTTTTTTTTTTTTTCAGTTTGCCAGTAATACTGGATTATGAAAGGTGGACCAAAGGGAGAAGATTTAGAAAAGTTTAAAAGAATTTGCTGAAGTTAATAATTTCAATCAATCTCCTGAATTCAGCAAGATAAATTCCATTTCACAGGTCTGATACCGATGGGAGCTGAAAACTTGTGTGTGACCTGTAAATGTTACTGCAAACAGTAACAGTTTTTGACAAATGGTCTAATCACTACAGTGTAGATCAACACATTTTTCTTTGCTGTAATATAGTGACTCTTCTTAGAAAGCATATGGATTTATACTTTTCCAATTTTATATAAAATATCAGATGTGCTAGCCTTATTTTAGTCTAAAAGCTGAAATATTTCACAAGATAAATATCTGTACTTTTTTTTAAAATGGTTTAAAATGTTTAAAATTTTTATATGTCTGTGTAGGTCACACATTATTTTCAAGGGTTTAGGCATTTACAGTTTCTTGTCTCTTTTGGAAGAGCTGTCTGGTTTAAAAACAAGTTTAGCCTCCCTTCCATCAAAAAAGACACATGAGACAATCAATATCAAAATCCAGTCCACTGCAAAAAGGTTTATATGAAATGTAGTAGCAGGCTTTCTCAGGTAGTAATTGTTACAGCAACAATATACACACCTCAGAAACACCCATGCCAAGTTAGGAACATTCCTGCTGCAATGTAATGTATGTAAAGTGGAAGAAGAAAATAAATAAAAAAACAAACCTGCAGAAATTAAATTTTTTCATTGATAAATTATTTTCAAAAATCTAAAAGTTATAACGCATTTTTTTTCAGACCAATCGAATTAAATATATATAGATTTCTGATATCAAAGCTTTCTAATTAAACTGACAACAAAATTCCTGGTTTATTTTGATAATGAATTGCTAATTATCAGATAATTATCATGGACTGAAATTTTCAGGTCTATCTACTACTGCACTTCTCCAGTAATAGTGTTAAGTGATGTGCTTTGCATTTCAAGCGTTCACCTTATATTTCAAACTTCTCTGTTGTTAATGAATAATGAAAACTTTCTCATGTATTTTACAAATACCATATGAATGAGTTTAATGTAATTTAATCATTCTGTGAGGGGTATCTTTTATACTGGAAAATAATAGTAATAAATAATAATAATAAATAACATAATGACTGCCACAAAATTTATTTTTATTTACTTCAAAGTAATTATTTTATAGATGGCTGTAGGTTATATTAATATAGATGGAAAATAGAATATTTAAATTGATTTTATGTAATTGCTTCCTGAAAAAAAGTTAAATGAAGTTTTTCATAGTCTTCAAGTTTATTAAGAAAGTAGAAGTCAAATAAGACCAATAAAATATTGTGGGAAATATGTAGGATTTAGGATTTATATAAAACTAAAAATATAATTTAATAAAAGAAGAAATCACAGAATTGTATATGTTTCACTAAATCATCCATAGAGTTTGCAATATGGGAATGTCTAGAACTTAAAAATGAACTTCACTTTCTTTGGGTTGTTAAATTCGCATCACGGCAAGTCATTTGCTTTGGTTACAACCACATTGTGAACTGTATCTGGATTACACTGTCTTTCTTTACTTTTCATTATTCTTTTACACAAAATCTCTAGTTTTTATTATGTGGATTCGGGATAAATCTGAGGTCAAATTTACATTACAAGAACTTCACCAAAAGACTGTATAGATACACAATATTTCATCACCTATCTTTTCAATCTTTTTGAAATCTAAGAAGAATGGTGAAGTATGGCAAACACATAGATTTATCTCAGATACTTGTTTTCAAATTTGGATTTCAGTAGAAATCTAAAGGAACAATATCCACATGGATACCTGAAAAAGATTTACTACCTATCTTGCAAGGATTTTAAGCAGCGTAATACATGGTGTCCTGGGTTCAGATAGGCCAGTGTTAGCTTTCATCGGAAGTTGGGAAGGGACCACAGACAGGATAGACAACTGAATCAGCCAAAAGGATATTTAATACCATGATTATGTCATGTCTGCTATATAATGGCAGAGGGTCGGCCAGGCAGGGTGCATGGTCTCTGTCTCTGGTACAGTTGGTGCAGGTCTAGACAATTGGTGTATTTTAAATCACTTGAGTTTTATATTGTTTCATTATTATTAATACCATTGGTTTTTCTCCTCTTGCTATTTTTATTAAATTCTCCTTATGTTAATCCATGGTGGTTTACTTTTTCCTTTCTATTCTCCTTCCTGTCCCACTGGGGGGGTGTGAGTGTGAGCAAGCAGTCATGTGGAGCTCAGCTCCTCTCTGGGTCTAAACCATGATGCATGGCTTGCTTTTGAAATTCAGAGGATCCAAGCATATGGGTTTATAACAGTAGCTTAACAGGAAAAACTATATTTAGGGTTCCAGCCTTTAAAATTTTCTTTTTTTTTTTCTATCTCACTGACTGCAAAATTCAGTAATCCCATAATTATGCTGTGAACTACTAAAGAAATGCAGACATTCATAGTTGCTCCCATGTTTAAAAATTAGCAGCTTCCCTCACATTCACTTCAGGAATTTATATATTGTGCTTTTGAATGCCTACATATCACTTAGAAGAAGCTGAATAGCTAGACAAATAATTTACAACCAGTCGTTTGCCCTGTAAATCCTGTTTTTTTTCCATTCCTTCACAATCTGATCAGTAATTATACTTCCTCTAGTTAGATCTTAGTTCTGTACAGTAATTAGAAATAATCATATGAGAAATAAAGAGGAAATAAACAGCATTTTTGACAACATCCATCTGTGTAAAGACAGATGAAGTTAAACTTACAAAACTGACAAAGATTTTGCCATAAAACATCAAAAGAAAGATTCGAACTGTTTATCTCCCAGAATTAATTTTCAGTCTTTAGATGTTAAGTCAGGCTAATCACATTCATCTAAGAGCATTTATTTAGCACATTATTATTAATTTCTGTGTATTTTTCTTTCATTCTAAACTCTGTCACCTGTTAAAGATTAAATGTGAGAAGAACAATGGTACTTTAACTCTTTTTGCTATGACGTGAAAAACTAACGTTCCTGACAAAAGTCCTAAATATTAAATTGCAAAACCACTAGCAGTGATTTCCAGCAATGCTTAACTGAGTGATAGTTTTATGATTAGTTATTAACCAAACTTCTGAATACAGGAAATGTGTTTGCATTGTCAAAGTAATTTTTATTTCTGTTAACAGCAGTCAGAAACCCAAGGTTGCATCTCCACTAGATCGTACTGTGACCTCTTGCAAATCATGTCATTTCTCCATGACACATCTCATTTCTAGAAGAGGGATAATAATAATTCCCTTCCTTTGAGAACTGCTGCATATATATTTGGGTTCTTGTTTTCTCCACTGCTGCAAAATTGTTAGAAGTTTCTATGAATGAAATTCTAGTGTTTTATAAAAATAATAATTTTGAGTTGTTATTTTAACTCATTGGTATACACAGAATGGAACACCTTCAACAACACTGGGAATAAAAATTCAAAATTTGCTTTGAATTCAAATATAGTTGCATAAATTCTATCCACACAAATTACAGAGATAAATCAGTTTCCATTAAAAAAAAAAATGTGGTTACTTTTTTCTTTTTTTTCCTTAATCAAGACGTAAACTTGTTTAAAGGGCTTGTTTTGAGGACTGCAGTTGTTGTTAGGAGGAATAGAAGTATAAAACCATGTAAAAAGAGTAAGATTAAACTAGTACATGTGTTTCTTTATGTAAATATGTTACAAAATAAATGCCACCTCAGGTAGGTTGTACCTACCTCTAGGCGTTTGTTTTTTTTTTTCTATTTCCTTTTTTTTTTTCCTTAGAGAAGTAAACATCAACATATTCTGATATTTTAATGTGTAAAAAGGTAGGAGACTGTGAGGACTGTGGACAGATTCCAGGTCTAATGTGACCCTGTAGCTTTTTAATGTTTCAGAAATGTGACAGCAGGACATGATGGGCCCTATGGGTGGTACCTGACTGTAGACAGTCCTTGATATAGCACAGGAGGGACATAAGAAGCTCAGAAATCTCAATAAAACATTGAAGGAGGAATTTCCTAAGTAAAATGTCATGGCAGTACAGGGGGTTACATAACTCTCAACTTTAATATTTTAATGTTAAAAGTTATTTACTGGATTTGCTCCTAATAATTTTTTTGCAATATGTTCTAGAATTTCAGCCTTTGTTAGTTAGAAATCTGTTCATATTCAATCTAAATTAAATTTCATCCATTCCAAACTGTTTCTTTTGCATAAGTTTGCCTTTAGCTTTGTATATTGGGTTCACATTTTTTCTAGCTTTTATCTGATGCTGACTTTTGTGATATACTTTTAGAGAGCATTCTCTCAGTCTATGGTTTGCCAAGCTGTCTTGTTCTGTTTGTTAAGAGTCTTCCCTTTTTTATTCACTGTAATAGCTCTTCTTTAGATGTATTGTGGATTGAGTTCATAATCATAATCTTTGAACAAATTCTTACAAATTCTTACAGATTAAAAAAAATAACCTTGGCTTTGTAAAATGGCATTAAAATTAGATGAAAATGTCTTACCTGATTCAGTCTAGAACTGTAATTGCCTATTTCATTTCTACTTTGATCGCTCAAACTGACAATGTAACTGGCAAACATACCCATGTTTTACTCCTCTGCTTAGTTTGATCATCATCCTGGAGGTGGAAAAATTTGTACTCTCAGTTTTTGTACTTCTTTATATCCCTTTTCATCCACTTCAGTGATAAACCAGTAATATAATAATAAATACATACATACAAAAAATAAGTTCTGCATTCTAGATAGGGAAGAAATAATTTAACAAACTCAACATTATCCAAATAATAGATAGACAAAATATAAACAAACATATTTCATCAACATTATTTTCAAGTGAACAATTGGGTTTGCATCATTTATCTCTATAATGTCTGTAAACATTCAAACAGATAATTACCAAGAAAAGGGTAACTCTGGTTAGGCATACGTAAACCATCAGGCTCTGCCTCTTACCTTTCTTTCCCTATATTGATGGCTGCTTGAATGTTGGAAGTGACATGCAGAGTAAGTCTCTTTTTTCTTTTTTTAATGGAATCAAAGACACAGTTCAATTCAGAGCAGCTGCAAGTGGTACTAAGGATAAAACTGACTGACATCTCAATGAGTCTGTATCTTCCACATCTTGCCTGTCTGAAGAGTGATGCAAGGGGAAAGTTTTATCCTTTCTTCCATGTCATCTCTTTTTATGTAAATCAGCCACAATCAAACTGCAGAAAATCATACACTTATTCTTCCTCAGAAAACATGTTCCTCCATCCTATGGTATATTCTTATCATGTAATACTTGCCAAGTTTCCGCTATACAACATTGTGGCTCTAAAACATTTTTCAAACAATTCTAGAACCAGAAAATGCAATTATGTATTCCATTTGACTTGTGAATTCTCCTGTATGTGACAGATTTACAGGATCCCTGCTCGTTTCATGGAAACACCCTCTGAGCACATAGCTTTTGATATAGCAAGACCACAGCTTGCTCAGGATATGCAGATGGGAGAATCTGAGGGAGGTTTTCACTTTCCTACCTGCAGATATTACCCAGTAAGTAATGCCTTCCAATGATCCCATAGGCACTGACATCACTCTGAAAAGCACAAAGGCTGAAGATAGCAAGAGTGGTCTCAAGTATGCATTACAACAGATCCACTTCTTTTCTTAACCACTTCCAATGTGCATGTCATTTTCCAGATCACAAGACATTGTTCAGTTATTTCACAAACTTGGAGCTATATTTATATGTTTATTAATGATGGAAATTTTCACGTGTAACAGTTTCCTAGTTTGTGTCTTCTTTTAATCTATGCACTGAAATTAGAAGTAAAAATAAAAAATCAGATGATGATAGAGAGATAAAGAAAAGCTAAATATTGTGAGGCATGGAAAAAAATGAAAAGCAGAAAGAACCACAGACAAGCAGGATGTGGATTGAGAAATAGCTTAACAAAACTGTTCCTTTTGATTTATACAGAGACTAAAGAAATTAAAACAAGCTCTGTGGTGTCCCTTACTACATATCCTTTTCCATGAACAATAGAGTCTCAGTACTGCTCTCCCACTCTACAAGACTAATTATTCAGTATGTACACTATATATCTGACTTTTATACACGTATCAGTTTTTTGCATTATTTACAAAGAAAGTTATTTTAAATTCCAGAAAAGCGGAAAGTGTCTTCACCCACAATATAGAGTATTTCCTGGAAACTAAAAAGACAAGACTAAGGGGTTGTGGGCGTGTGTGAGACAAAGACATAAAGAGAAGGACAGAATGAGAAAGTGAGAGAGAAATAAAGAGATGAGAGGAAAGGGAAGAAAAAGAGGATGAAAAGAATTAGGGAGAGTACTTAATGTACTTAATTGTAAAAGTTATTATTTTAAACCTGAAATGTTTAGTAGAGGCTAGAGATATTTAGTGAAAGTATTTGGCCTTTAATGTTGACACTTTTTCTGAACCAAGGTCTTGTGACTGACTAGCAAAGTAATCCAGCTTCTTAGCATGTCTTTATATATCCTTTCCTTTCTGAAAGATAGTTGGACAAGCAAAAATGTTGTTCCCTCCCTGTATCTCAAACTTCTAAGTTCTCTTTCTTAACAAGTCTCTTTTGTTCACAGAGATTATTTAGTCACAGGGCAGAAACAGTGCCTCTATTGCAGCAGCATTGTGAGAAAGAGCCTGCCCATTACAGGAAAGAAGGTACAGCATAATGTAACTGCTGTGAAAAAATAAACTTACTATATGACTGCAAACTGCAATTATTCCCCAAATGACCTCTAATAAGACTTTACAAAAAGACCATGATTGCCAGTGCCTCCTTGGGTGCAGAAACGCCTCTCAGAGTGGAATTCTACCCGCATGACTGTTACTCCATGAGTGGTTATCAGTGACTCACTTGCAGGTCTTGGTGCTCTTTTCAAATCGAGGGCTTGCAACCATTATCACATTTGTAATATGAATATCTTCCCTCATCCCCTCACCTCCCACCCCCTAGGATTAAAACCTGGATATCTTGGGATTTCAAAGAAATTGAACTGGAGTTTCAAAGTAAAACATTTTCCCCCTTACTATAATGCAACCAAAATTCAATAACAGATTTCAAGATCTTAAAGCTAAGGCTCCTATAATGATATACAAAATTTGCTACTATATATAGAAGGGGAGGTAGTTGATTTGGAAATATAGATCTAAACCATACAGAAGTGATAAGCCATCCCCATTTCAAATACAAATAGTAGAGTTTGTGGCTTCTGTGTGCTACAGACTCTTTGGTTTCCTAGGATAAGTCTCCAGAAGACAAAATATGTCATCCTTGGCAAATATTTTACATATATGACTGCATTTGGCAATGTAAAGTGATTTACACATAACAAGAATGTAGGGGGTTGGACTTGAAGATCTCCAAGGTCCCTTCCAACACCCTGTGATACCTGTGAAGAACAGTCTTGGAGTTCTCTGTTTTTAATGCTGTCTGAGGATCTTCATAGAGTGAAAAGGACAATGTTTTAATGAGAAGGAAATGAAAGTGAAAAAAAAAGGAAGTGAAGTGCTTGGTTTTCTTCCCTAATAGGATTGGCTATTAATGAGACAATTAGTAAATGAATGTTTACTACCTCCTTCCACAGTCATAGACACTGAAGCTAATAATAGCAATTGGATGCATAAATAGCTGTATCATTCTAGATTGAACCACAGAAGCAAGCATTTGCCTTATACTGAAGAAAGGCAGAACTTGTTCCAAGGCAGGTTTATGTAATGAGATTATTAAGTGCAAACAGAGACCATAAGTTTCTCTTAGTGGTTTTCTCTAGTGGACTTTGTAGCAAGTGTAGATGTATACGCTGCAGACAGAAAAAAAAACCGAAAACACAAAAAAACCCACTTCCTGAACATAATTCATTTCATGTCAAAAATAGGCATATAAGGCAGATAACAAGTATCTAAAAGCATATCTCTTTTCTATTGAGGAACAACTATAAAAACAGCATATAGTGACTAGCTCAGATAAAAAAGATTACAATGTGAATGTTTAAAAGTAGGTGATATGAATTCCTTCCCGAGAGTTTGGGTGATAGCCAGGTTTCAAAAGAAATCAGTCTACCGATTTCCTATTGAAGAGATCATTAAATCTTTGTAGTTACTATGCACATGTTAAAAATCTGTGTGGGCCTCCCCAGAAACCATGCTGCCACACCACAGATAGCACAAAACCAGTTGTTGAGATGATAAGAAACAACAGATTTGAAGCTGCTTCTGTAAATATACGACAAGTCTTTCAGGTCCATAAGCATTCATTACTTGCTTATAACTCATTTTTTCAATATATTTCCTGTTTCACATAGAGTACATACATAATGAACAATGCACTGAGTATTGGAGCTATTTACTGCAGAGGAAAATAGGGAAACTTAGCTCAATGTAAATATTAATGTTATCCACATTTTTACCAAACTTCATAACACAAACCAAGGAGAAATATCAGAGATTTCCAGAAATGCTTATGAATTAGTTTTGAATGCAAATGAAACAATGTATTTTTCCATAAGTAAAAATAATCAGGCCAAGGCCGAAAAATTCTCTTGCAAAATTTTCTTCCAAATGCTTTTAAGTTCCTCAAAATTGTAATGAATTAAAAGGTGTTCATGAAATTGGAGTAATAGGCTACATTTAACTCTTCTTCTAGACAGACAAGTGGAATGGCACTCAGAGAATAGATAACAAGTAGATAGTGGGAAGAGCATCGTACAAGGAACAACATCAGCAACAAGTCACTATGCCCAAAGCTGCAATTCTCACTACAGCTGCAATATCTCTCTAAATAGTTCTCTTAATAATCTCCCTTCTCCTAGGAGCACCAGAACTTTCCTGTTATTTATTATCCATTACAGCAGATCTTATGAAGCATTACTTTAATATCAAGTGTTTTTTACAGAGTTGTCCAGTGAAAAATAACCAAATGCAGTTTCTCTAGGAATTTCTAGTTTCACTTATAAGGTTAGTGTAATTAGTTTTTACTGCTGATAAAATGGATCCCAGATGATCTGCCAGGTGCTGCCACATATATCTTGATGATACTTATTTGACCAGAAAAATTTCAGCTTTGATAACATTATATTTTTCTACTAGTATTCAAGTAAGTTCTAAGTTTCAAAGAAGTGGTGTGATAACATCCCAGTCATTGTTATGGCTGTTCACAGCAAATGAAGACTATGCATCTCCAAATAGTAGAGGTATTCTGCAAATCAATACACTGACATAGGTATAATATATGTCACAAAAGGAAATTGCCAAAGACAGAGAGAAGACCTAAACAAGACAGAATTACTTCTAAATTAAATCCACAAAGAACCTCAAATTATAAAATATAAATGACCCTCTGTACTGAAACTGTTCTGCTCACATATATGCAGTTTATCAAAGAAAATAAATATCTAGCATTCTGTGGACTCGCAGTGAGTCACCAAGTGGCAGCATGCTTGAGAGGAACAGCAAAAAAAAACCCTGTGGACCACAAACTGAAATATGGAGAAAAAAAAACCCAACTATTTTCCCTAAAACTATCAGAAACATGTCTCCTGTAAGAAACAGCTTATTATATTGTTCCAAAATAAATAAATATTTATTTAAATCTCAAAAATAAACAATGCAACTGCAGGATCATGGCCCCAGGCATGAGTTCTCTGCTTTGTTTCCACATAGTTTTAAATTAATATTAATTCTTCATGACTTAATATAGTCTTATTTTTCTCTGAAAAAAAATATTGATTGACTTGTTTTTAGTTCAGACTGCATTTTTCTCCACACTGTTATGTACATTTTTTAAAATGTACTCTCATGACAGCCTTAGGCTGAGCTGACACATAAAGAACAAACTGGAAACCTCTTGTGTTAAAAACTTGAACAAAAAATCCACGACTTTGCAGTTATGGACACTAACAACCCATTCTCTGGATCAGAAGAAAAGGGGACCTGTAATATCTAATCTCTACTGTTTTTTTTCATAACTCAGTATTTTCTGTAAAGTTTCTATAAGATGCATTTCTTGAACAGTTTATGAATGATGGTAGAATTTGATAAGGTCATGTCAGTCTAAAAAATCTCTGGGATATTATTCTCTATTTCACTGATGGAAATCCTCAGGTCTCAAGCTAAATCTACATTGATCATTTAAAAATGCATTAGAACAATGTTAAATTTGACATGTGACAGGAAGCGTACTGTACATTCCAAGTTAAAACTACTTTTCTAGCCTGTGGTTTGGACTAGATGACCTTTAAAGGTCCTTTCCAACCCAAACCATTCTGTGAAATTTAGTCAGTCTTCAGTAATTGCTTTTAAAATCATTGATTATATATTAAAGTTTGAACATAATCTTCACAGGATCACAGGATGACAGAAGCTGGAAGGGACCTTGGAGATCTTCAAGCCCAACACCCCTGCCAGAGCAGGACCATATAATATAACACAGGTCCCACAGGAACACATCCAGGTGGGCTTTGATAATCTCCACAGAAGGAGACTTCACAACCTCTCTGGGGAGCCCTTTCAAGTGCTCTGTGACCCTTACAGTAAAGAAGTTCCTCTTCATGTTAAAGTGGACCTTCTTGTGCTCCAGCTTACATCCATTCTCCCTTGTCCTATCACAGGGCACAAGTGAAAAGAGGCTGTCCCTTTCCTTTTGACACTCAGCCCTCATATATTTATACACATTTATCAAATCCCCTCTCAGTCTTCTCCAGACTAAAGAGACCCAGGTGTCTCAGCCTTTCCTCGTAAGACACATGTTCTAGCCCCTTCATCATCCTTGTAGCCCTCCGTTGGACTCTCTTGAGCAGATCTTAGCTGCACTAAATATTATTTGCTGTTTTATCATGATATGTATTTGTCTATGCAGATGAAAAATATTAATCCAGGGACCATTATTTGGCCCTAAAGATGAGCAGCAGAAAGTTATGATACCCACACCTAAGCATGTAACCCTTAATAATATGTATGTTAAAAATACTATTCCTATATTTCTTACATTTTGTTTTACCATTCTAAGTGCCTGATTTAATATGAAGGCTGTGTTTGTATAACATGAAATCACAACTATGTGTGCTTTGCTTTGGGACAGGGATGGCTGTCTGACGATGTAAAGCCCATTTTGTTGGAAGATTGTTTAAGGTTTGGCACAATCTTATATACACTACCTGTAGGCAGAGATCTCTCCTGAACCAGCTCTGGATATTAGCTCAGGGTGGTGAGAGACAGTGTCCAATATCACACCATCAAGAGTAGTGCCCTCAGTTAATCTATGTAAATGGTCACCTGTTCAGTACTGAATTTGACTGCTGCCTCTGTTATTGATTGTTTTGCTGTATAGGGGTGGTTCAACACATAGCCATCGTCCAACACTACTGGGACATCAATATGCAGATACACTCCATCTGCTCCCAGAAGCTATATAGTGGCATCCACACCTCACTGAGTTCAGACTGCCTGGTCTGCCTTTCAGCCTGGCTAATCATCCTGGGCATACAGCAAAAACTCTACTGTGTCAGACCGCTCTTTGAATTCTGCACAGTACTCACAAGTATTATGTAGACATGCTTTCAGATTTTCTACTCTGGAAAAGGAACAGCTTTGTACATACTGGAGTGTACTTGCCCGGAATATTTTTTATTCCTATATATTCTATGCTTTGCTTTCTCATTTGACAAAAAAAATGGTTTCATAGAAGTTATTCCTATCTGTAAATGGGGGAAAAGAACAATTCCTTATTTCATCTTATTTCAATTTTATACAGGAGCATGACCTTACGTGTCATTATCTTATAAAATAGTATGCATACAATGTATTATTCTTTGTACAAGGTATATAAAAAGACAGGGATTAATTTTCAAAATAAGTTGTATGAACTGTCAATTGTTAATGTAACTAATTGATCATTTATGCCTCTTGCATTCTGCTGTGTAATTTTTTCAGTGTTTTCCAGAAAAACTCCACTATGCTGATATGTCATACTTCAACATTTACAATATCAATTCCTTTGAAACAGAGTTTTCCAGTGCAGTTTCTCTTGGTGGAGGAAATCAAAGGAAAAACTATACAATATGAAGAATCAAAGACAAATGGTTTATGCAAGGTAGGAAGAAAAGAAGTGCTAACAACCCTTAACAATTCATCACTAACAGGTAGTATTGTAAAGCATATAGATGTTGAAGGTCATTGTACACTATCCTGACAGATAAAAAGATGGATACATAGACAAGGTGCAAACACAAGGTACTAGAAGTAAGCCTACCTTTATTAGCTGTTGGTAGTTTCTAGCTGACAGATTTTCACAATGCATACACATATTCAGAGTCCTTACATCAGGTCTAACAAGAAGGAACAAAATTAAAGGTAAATACCATAGTTGCTCTGAGAATAATGAAATTATGATAAACAGTCAGACCACTTGAGAGAAAAGAATAGTTAGAACCTATGGAGTACAGAGGTGACAGAAAAAGATGACCAGCAGTTAACCTCTGTGGAACAAACAAGAGCACCCTTAACAATTCCCAATACACTTACAACAAGTGCAGTGGGAAAGGTTAGACAAGACTTTTCATGGATGCTGAATAAAAAATCTTTTCTCTCTTTCCTGCTACATCAGTGGTCTCATAAAGATCTTGATGCTTACAATCCCTGCTGCTCTCATACTGCAAGGTTATAACAAATGAAACATTACTACTTTTCCCCATGTCCTTATTAACACATCATTGAACTAGAATTCTTTTTCTGTAAAGAAAACAATATATTTAAAAGCTGTACCCTCAACACTACAGGAAGGGTCGCAATAAAAGGCAATGACAAAAAGGTAAAAAAGATCCTTTGCCCTAACAGCTCTTGCTGCTACCTCTCCTGTCAGAGGGAAGGCTGAAGAGTGTTTGTGTGTGAAGTCCTGAAGTTGTTCCTTATGTTTCCACATCCACTACTATTCACTATTCTTTCCTTGACTACCTCTCAGGCTTGCTGCCCCAGCAGCCCTCCCTAGGACCCTAAGAGGAGTAGAAAACAGGCTGTCTCTGTGCTATGCTCTGGGTGCTTGAGGCCCATCCAGACCTATGTCTTGTCCAGCTGCTGGAGAAGAGGTCAAGAAAGAGAAGAATAGAGTTGCTTTTTGTGACTTCTTACTTGGAGTAACTGATGCTCTTTTGCAATCAGATATAAAGTTAAGGAGAGAGAGTAAAAGACATTTGGGAAGAACAGTATATATAAGAAGGACATTAGTAAAGACTGTCTAAGAAAGAGTAAAATTATTTTTAAAAAACATTGCTATTTTCTGCTTGTTATGTAATAGCAAGATAGCTGCCTGTTTGATCATTCATTATTTTAATTTCTTACACTCTAGCCATTTGTAAAGAAAATCCTTCCTTCTAAATTGAAATTGTTTCTTATACTGTAAGTAAATAATTCACCTATTCCTCACAAAACAAGTAGTATCTGCTAAACCAACAAAGATATCTCAGAAGTGGGAGCTGAATGAATGTCTCTCCAATTAAAGACCATCGCATACGCTCACTGGGTTGAAAATGTAGGCTGAGGTGATATCATCTGTGGCTTATGCAGTTAAACACTGCTTAGGTAGTTAAACACTGCTACCAACAAACCCGCCCATCCTGGTTACTTCTAGTAAACATAAATAAATTTAAATTCTACAACTCATTTGTGTTTATTATTATTTTAAATTACAAGTAAACTTATGCCTCGTTTAATTTAAGATGTCACTAAGTATGAGAAAGGTGGAGAAAATTAGCTTATTGACTTCAGTTCAGTCCACTCTAATTGACCACTAAGTTTAGCTATTTGGGGAATATGCAACAGGACAAAATACAGCTCTAATGGCTAGAGTTGTTTTCAGTATAACATGTGTGGCAAACTGCAGTCTCATTAAAAAAAAAAAAAAAGCTTACTGTGCCAGTCATAATACAATATACATATTACATCACACAAAATATCAAACATATGAATTTAGTGAGTATTTATGGATTGAGTACATAAAACAATAAGACAGGTATATTTGTAATTAACATTATGACTTAAGGTTTCTCTTAAACACATAGCCAAGAATTTTTCAATTGATTCTTAATATTAGGCTTCTAGGCCTCTATTAAGGCACTTAATTAGGATGGCTAACTGACTTTCTAAAGAGCCAGACAACTACAGCTCTACTGAATGAGAAATTCTAGATTGTCAGTCCTTTCAAAAGTATGTGCAGACTGTTTACTTTCAAAGTGAGGTTTAAGTTAGGCTCATATACTCACCTGAAGGACTTAATCTACCTTGCCAGAATAATTTATAGTTTTATATAAATTTGTGGATTAATATGTATGTGGGAGAAAAAAAAGCCCCACCATATATATGCAAAAAAATAAATGTGAATATAGGAATCATAATTACTTAAGAGAAGCATTATTATAATATAACACAGAATTCCAAATGATAAATTGAATATCAGTGGGAAGTGCATGTATTAGTTTATTCTCAGTAAATAACAACATAATCTCTGTCTCATCATCTGCTCTATGTAGGACACATTTCCTCTGAAAAAAAAAAAATGTCCTAAGTATACCCTGTAGAGTTTTAAAGAAGAATATTGGGTGACTAATTCATTGTGATGCTTCACCTGGGAACTAGATACATTAGTTCCCAGATGTATGTTTACTGGGGCCACCTATTGCAACTTAATGTAGCAGTCTTGAGGTCTTCAGGACTTTAAATTTGTACCTCAGAAACTTTCAAGGTTAGAAATAAGTGCATCTTTCACAATTATGAAAAAATGTGCTGCATTAGACTGCAGTAACTTTTATGGTCATTGTATTACCATACTTTCATAATTTATTTTGCGAGGTATAGGAAAAAGAAGTGTTTAAACTGAAAAAAATATTAGTTTAGGGACAAGGACTGAAACAGCCTGGGCAGAATTAAGGATGGCTGTCACATGTGAATCAAAATGTTTTCCTTTACATTCAATAGAGAAGATCTTTCATGGCACACACCAGCATACTGGTTTTAAACACATTCTTCATAATTATATGAATCGTAGCAGGTATAATGAAAACACAGAAATGTTAGAAATGGGAGCAAAGCTGTGGAGAGAAAGAGTAACTTGTTTACAGATACACAAAACAACTTGGCAAAAAACTTATGAACTTAAATGTATCTTCTGATTCCCCTTTTAGCACCCACAGGCCTCACTGCTTCAACAGAAATGCAAGAGGTTTCATCTATACCTTTTCCCCTGTAGTTTAAAATGCAGAACATTAAACAAGGTATTTATGGAAATTCTTGTTTACAGGCATATGGACTTATACTAAAGCATCAACCAGCACATATTTTAAAAGAGCCTGTAAATATAAGAAACATTTTAAAATTCCCCAGCTGAAATAATTCCTACTTTCCATTTGATGAGAGAAGGTAACAATGTGCACATAAACACCTCAAGCTTACTATAATGTGATTTAATTTCTTGTCAAGAATTTGGCAATAATTTTATGTTAATGTGTTGGGGGTTTGCTGCTTCCTGATTTGCCCTATGGAAAAAAAAAATAAATATATATCTATCTAGCCAAGAAATTCAACTGTCTCAGTGTTTCCTCCATGCAGTGTTACCTTAGTTTGGAGGAAGGGCAGGTATTTTGGGAGAATCATACTTCTTCCTGTCACCACAGCTAATGAGGCGCAGGAAACCATTGACTGTTGTTTGATCATGCATACAGAACAAGCAACTGTTAGGAGGCACATTCTTTTTCTGAGATGAAGCCATCTGCAGCCAATCCCAGCAGGTTTTCCTTCAGGACTCAAAGTGCACAATAAGAATACAAATTGTTTCTACTTTCTACATCATTTTAGCAGAGCTTAAGCTAGTACAAGTGGAAAAATCTAAACAAAAACGTACAGATTTCTACTTTTCATAGGAAGCTTTCTATGTATTGTGCATACAACCTTTTGAACACCCAGGATATTTTTAAAAAGAAATTAAGCTGAAAAACTATCAAATCCTGTACATCAGAAGAATGCAATCATGATAGGCAAGATCACATCTGCCAATTATTTATTTGATAGGTATATCTGGACAAACAGACTCAGTCCCTACCAGATGTAGCACTCCTGTGTTAATAATCTGAGATAATTGACTCTCCCTTTTGCATTTCACCAATTACCACACATCCCAACTGAGTCTCTTTCCTTCTCTTTCTCTTTTTTAAATTCACATGAAGGTTAGAGAATTGTAAGCTAAAAGATTAGGAAGAATAAGAAATGTCATTAAAATGTGATTGCAATCAAGATTAGGTACCAGTGATTACCTTCTGTAAGAAAGCAGAAACAGTCTGAGAACTTTCCTGTCTTTGCACAGTACTGTTGAGTGCTCCTCTAAAATCTGTCCCCTTTTAATAGGTCCAAAACACCCTGATATTTGTAGCATCAAAGCAAAACTAAACCAAAACACAACTTGGTTGGATGTAGGAATCTTATGATGTGATTGAATATAGTGTAAGTATTTTCTCAAAAATTGAGGCAAGGGGGAGAACACAGCAATTTATTTATGCAATCTGTGCATGTTTAACATTTGGGTTATTCAGGACAGTATTTTAGCTATTATTTTCTGATATTGGTAATTAGCATGTAATATTGATTTATAAATCTGTCTATAATTATACCATGCCAGCAACAGAAATTGAATTTGCAAAGGCTAAGTAGCACAAAGCCTCAATTATCTGTTGATTATAATCATTCAGCAGTGTGACAAGTGAGTTGTCATCAGCCCAGTAGTTGTGAGAAAAATAAATACAGCAAAAATACCAAGCAGAAATTATTTCAGTCAGTGCAGGAAAAAAAAGAAAACTTTATTTGGGATGTTCAATAAAGTAAATCCAATTGCTTTAAGAGGGACAGAATTTATAAACGAAGGTATTTTTTTAATAAAAAGCACAGTTTTCAAGTTCTCTGTCTATTTCTGTCCCCTAATTTAACTGAAAAATAAAAGCAGTTTTATTTGCTAAATTAATACTAGAATTTTTCACTGTCATCATCACCCAGGTACAACTGGAATATTTCTTACTATCAGTTTTACTGCTGCACAAGTACGACCACCTGAGAAGAAATGTTCTATTTTAGAAATGTGTTGTGATTGCATTGGTGGACTGGGGCAGACATACTTTTGACTCCCAGCTCTACTCAGATTTTTGGACTAGATTTTAACCATTTAATTTTAGGCATTTATTTGAAATGCCTCAGTTAGGAACATAGTCTCTTTAGAACTCTTCTAATGGTCAGTGGAAGATAATTTGAGACTTTTGCAAGGTGAGTCAGGAGTTTATTAGGCCATATTGCCCACTAGAGGTATATATCTCTGTCTTCATTGATTAGGGAGATTCTATTTTAAGTAAGATGGCTCAACTAACTGCCTACCTAAGCATTTCTGCAAGCATACAGCCAAGTCACTGGGGTCTTCTATAAATGGAATCCAGGTGAAGTGATCTAAGCTGTATCTCAGAGGCTGAGCAATCCTGTACAAACTGCGGAGAAGGCTAGTCAAGACTGTAGCAGGGGCTCAACAGCAATCAAGGCTCCAGGTTAAAACTAAAACAAGAGAGCGAGTAAGATCAATTACTGATGGGGAAGCTCCACTTCATTCCTTATACCAGCTTCCATGCCCATTAAAATATTGATAGTAAACTATTGACTATTGCTAAACCTGGGAACAACAGCTCAGACTTGGGTAGTTGTCTAAGAAAGAAATAATGTAAAATTTACTGAGACCACAGAAAACCCACAGCAGAAGTTTTAAGGAGTTGCCTGGAGAAGAGAAGGTTCCGGGGAGACATAATAATGACCTTCCAGTGTCTGAAGGGGGTCTACAAGAAGGTGAGAAAGGGAGAGCTGACAAAGGCCTGTAGTGACAGGACAAGGGACAATGGTTTTAAACTAGAGAAGAGTAGATTTAGACTGGATGTTAAAAACAAGTTCTTTACCATGAGGGTGGTGGAACACTGGAACAACTTGCCAGGGGAAGTAGCTGAGGCCCCATCCCTGGAGATATTCAAGGTGAGGCTCTATGAGGCTCTGAGTAACCTGATGTAGTTGACAATGTCCCTGCTCACTGCAGGGGGCTTGGACTGGATGACTTCTAGAGGTTCCTTCCAGCCCAAAACATTCTAATGACTTCCTTCAGTATGAAATTTAGAATTGCAAACATGTTGTTGGGTTGAGGTTTTTGGGACTTCCTTCCAGCTTTCAGTCTGCAGCTGAGGAAATGCCCTGTTCTTACGTACTCAGGTGTCCAGAGGGAACCTAGGTCTTCTTGCTGAGGAAATGTTAACCATCAGAGTTCATATCTCTTCCAGATATGTTCATAAGTTCCAGACTTCATTAGTCTAGAATCGTTCCTCTTGCTTAATCTGAAATTGTCTGTACCAGTTGTACTACTGAATTGTCTTACAACTTTGTCCTTCAGACTTAGAAGTCCATTATGAGAATTGGTTCCATCTTTACTAGTTTACTGACTCTGATGAACACTTCTTCTTTGACAAAGGAAATGGACTGAGCTCCAAGTTGATCACATTATAGATCAGCTGATTTAGTAGCCTTTCTTGATATCCAGATGCTCAGATACTTTTGTAGCTTAGCCCAGTACTGTCCAAACTCTAAGACAGTTTCTTCACAAGCTGATACAGACTGTATTTGATTTAGTGCTTATCTTTCATTTTTGAATAGCAGTGAGCAAATCTATGTCATTGATGAAAAGGAAAGCTTTCAGGTCAAATTCATCTCAGGTGTAATTCTGCTGAATATAGGAGCTATACTTAGAATTATATTGTCCCCCGTTCCTTCAGACAGACTAGTATGTAGTTAATGTTGCTAGCTGGAGATCTTGTGGTTACATGAAACCCACTGTGGGTATGAGTAGAAATTTCATGGAGTATATACATGTAGGAGATTAAAAACTTGACTTTTCTGGGCAGGAAAATCAAGATACTATAGAACAGCTTAAATATGGCCTGGCATTTTACTACCAACATCAATAAAAATATTAAGAAGGGTATAAAAGTCAGTATGGTAGCGAGTAAAATACTAGGCCCATACTCTGGCATTATGAACTGTATATTATTCTGGTATATTAACCTGCATATTGCATCTATAAATAAGTAAAATTTAGAATAATCACTAGGAGTGTTGATTTTATCTCTTAATAGTGATTGAAAATTAAGAGTGTCATGATTGAAACTCCAGCGAGGAAAACCAAACTTAAACAACCACAACTGGAAAGACTAGAGCTTTCTTTCTGGATGCAGAAAAGACTCTGCTCATGACAGAATTTACCCGTTATAGCAGTGAATATACTATATGAAATGCCTAAGTACACACATGAAGTGCATGTTTGAGTGTTGACTTTGATGTAACAAGGAATCCTTTTAAATACTAATGGAAATTTCAGTATTTGTGTGAGTGATGGGAAGAAATGTGTTATTGCTTCTATGAGCAATAGAAATTGGTTAAGTTTTCAGTTTTATCATCTGTAATTGCACATACATTCTTATGGAAAAGACATTGGAAAAGATTTAGTTCTGATATCTTAGATGAAATCAGAGACATGAAATACCACTTGATACAAGAGGCATGTTTTAGATTAAGAACAAGAGAAAGTCTTGGACCTTCCTTTCATTCAGATGTCTTAAGGTTTTAATTTTTTCCTTTCTATATATATTGAACGAACAGAATGTACTTTTTAAGATCCAAGATTTTTTTTTCCTAAAGAAGAAAAAAATTAAAATTAAGTCTGTATTTATATCATATTCTTTTTATTATTTTCTGTAAGTATTGTGGAAGAGCTATTGAGAAATCAGAGGTACAGAAAGGGGATCATGTAATGATCAGTGAATGGAAAGTACTAAACATATTTTGAGATAGACGGAGAGATTTAACCAAACCCCAGAAGTTGGTAACTAACTACAGTGATTAAAACTGCAGGTATACCAGTCCTATCTCTTCCTTCTATTCCTTAAGTAGCTTTTTCCAGTTTTTTTCTGTTTGTTTTATTTTGTGATTTTTTTTTCAGATTTTCTCTAATCCAAGAACATAATATTTTATGTTGTATGTTGTTAAAAATTTGTCTCCATCAAATCATGCTTTAACACTCAGGCTTTAGTTCACCTTCTTTGCATAAACGCTACTAGACTCATAGGACATCCTTGATTCCCTATTTCCTATGTTTTAACATTTCTGATTTCTGCTGGTCCAAGTTCAAAACATAATCAAGCTAAATTGTCATGTTAAATGAAGAGTTGAGGTACACAGCACTTCAAATATAAAAATATATTTATATTTCTTACCACATTCTAAGACATTTAAGTTGGAATGGGAAGAAGTTTATGTTTAGATACCATAGAGAAAATGAACTTATTTCTGCCAGGCAAACCTTGACACAGTGCAGCACCAGCCTTCAAAACTAGACATCTGCATTTACAAGCTCTTTTTGAGTACCTCATCTTGTAAGAAGTTACTACACAAATGACAATGAGGAACATATAAGGACCAAATGAAATTTTGGCATAATTTGACTAAAATTAATACTTAAGATGAGGAAGGAAATCTACAGAGGATTCTGTAATGGAACCTAGTCCACAGCTAGTGATTTTATAATTAAGGCTTACCTTCTGCTTAGGATAAGAAGCAGGAACAAAAAGTTGAGTCTGGGTTAGCAATATAAAATGTTTATTTAATAAATTAAGTTATTTATATTGGCCAATATATATTTCCAAGTTCCAACTTCATGAACAACTGAAAATAATATCTGCCCTCTTCAAATAGCAGGTTAAGGAACAGAAGCTAGATTTCAGAGGTGTTTATATTTTGCTGGGGCAAATTAGTTTCTATTCTCATGTTACCACCCACTTTATATCTTGTCAATGAAAAGTAATGCTTCAGATGTGATGCATCAGCAAAGAGCAGAATGTGTACATGTTGGTCAAATGCAGAATATTTCATTGAAGCATCAATCCAAAACAATTCCACAGGGAACTAAAAAAAAAAAAAAAAGTCTAAATTAGCTCTGCAAGCCAGAAAGGCTTGAAAGCATAAAACCACATTATGGAGGAATATCTGTTCAGGATTTTTACATTGCACCCCTGTAATGTATCCTTTATAAAATTTTTCACAGGCAGAGGAAAAGCTTGCTAATAAAAAAGGACATGACACATACAGAGAAGTCATAAAACTGGATATAGGGTCTTACATTGTTGGTTGTTCTTTGTTTTTTTTTCCTTTACCTAAATTTCCATAGACTGTGCTTATTCTATCATGCTGTTAAGATGCATGCAGCATATCAGTCATGGTATAACTATATATAAATGAATAGATGAAGGTGTTGTGTGGTTGCCTACTGTGTAATCTGAGAAAATATTTTCCTGTAAATGTGATGTCAGAAGCATTTTGAGGTGCTTTTTTTGGGTTGCCTGATTTGCTGGGGGATGCATGTGTTCTTATTTTCTGGTGCACAATTATCAAATTAATGTCTGTTTCAGATTAAACCCAATAGTCCTCAGTAATTCAAGTAAAATTTGCTTAATGTTTAGGGCTTTTATATTCCCAAGTGCAAGGTTTCTTGCCACTGTAATTTTAGAAATACACATTAAGGAAAAGACAGTCCCCATTACTCATACATATTATATCCAATTCTGAAATTGTCTACACTCATTCAGCCTAGTGAAGCATGACAGTATTCCATCACTTTTTCAGAGGCACTTATTTTCTACTAGATATCAGCAATAGTTTAGAGATAATTATTTGTGTTATTGTTGTTGTGACAGTGAAATTATTTCCATAAGTATATAAAATGCAGAAACATAGAAAGATTTAAATCATATTTAAAGAGATTTCATACTTTATACGATTACCATCTCATGATGTGGAGAATAAAATGAAAAATCCCACAAACTCCATCTCCTTCTCACCTTCCTAATGTTTTATATTTCTTTGAGTGTGCGTATGTGTTTTTATATATAAATTTGTAACCTATATAATTTCCTGAATGGTACAAGTCTGCCATCTACAGGCTATACAAGAAAAACATTTTAAAATGCAAGAAATGGGATAACTCTAAATAGATATATTTTTTAAAGCCAAGAAAGTTTTCTATTATCTTTCATAATTTTTTGTCAATATCTCCTTTAATCTGTGAAAAATAATTTTGTAGCTATATTTAAAATCTTAGACACAAACAATGAACTAGCGTGGTGTTTCTTTTAGACATATGTCTAATCAAATAGTACAGGTCTCCAGACATATAAACAAGAAGTCCTTTACTTATATAATAAGCATTTATGTGCATTATCTGCATTTGACAACTTTATACATTGCATTTCCCTTCTTTTTTGTAATAATGAATCCAAACAGTCATTGCTGGTTTATAATTAAAAAAAAAAAATAATCTCACCACCACATATACCTGTCAAGTTGTACATATTTTATTAAATATGTTTTAAGTCTTATCCATTCCAAAAAAGAACAATCCAGGAAAAGCATAATCTGAATAAACTTGACCATTTTCATTAACCTTTGATCATATTCATTGTAGAAGTCCTAGTGAAAGTAATGAGAACTTTGCATAAAAAATGATGACAGGACTGTGTACGTTATCACCTACAAACTTCTAATAGGAATCATTATGCTGCCCTAACAATAACTACATTTGAGCTGAGTAATAATAAACTAACCAACAATAGATTGTTTTGTGTTCATCTTGTTTTTAATTATTAGAGCAAGGAAAAAGCTGTGATACATAATGTTTTTATGGTTACAGCATTCCATGTGTTATGCAATATACAAGGAAGGTTAGGAGATCTGAGTTCATTCATCCTGAAGAAGGTGAAGACAGATTATAATTGCACTCTTCAATTACCTGTAGTGTAGTTTTAGAGAAAATAGACATAAATTCTTGATTATATTACGCAACAAAAGAAAATACATTGGGCACAGTTTTCAGGAAAGTTTTCACCAATCAGATTAAAAGTGGAATAAATTCAATGAAAGTGGTGAAGAACTGGAAGAGGTGCATCAAAGGGGTTGCAGAGGTATTAAAATGAGACTGGACCTTCGCAACTTGACCAAACCTCAAAGTTGACCTGAATTTCTGAGTGAAGTCAGATCAGATTTAGAGAAGTCCTGTCTAGCCTAAATTTTTCTAAGATTTTAGGATTTTTCCCTTCAAATATTTCCACTAATTTTGTGTTTATTTCAGTGGGGTTTGGATCAAGCAGTAACAGAGCAGATGCTAATGTAGTTTGAACCTCACACCTGTGAGTGTCAAGAATGAAAGAAAAGCACAAACTCGGCACTAAACAGAAATCCATTTCAGCCTTGTGGAGTTAATTAGCAATTGATTTAAACTAGCTGTAAACACATATTTACTGTTAATTATTCTGAGCAGTGGTCTTTAGGGATCAAGTATGAATTTATAAGTTTATTAAAAAAAAAATCAAAACAAAGAGAAGAGCCAACTCCATTGTTTTAAACTATTCTTTGCTCGTATTTTAAAACTTTTAATGATAATGCATCAGCCACAGAAGAAAATAAGTAAACAAAAATAGGACATAATGTTATCCAAGTTCACTGAATGGCTTGTGACATCTATTAACAATGAAATTTATCATAAGACACAGATAAGAAATGGGAGTGGGTAAATGACAAGTTTAACTGTTTACATCAAGTAAAAATGAAAGAAATGTATTTGCTGCTAAGACATGCTGGAGTAGTGCTTATCTTCAAAATTAATTCAGAAAAAAATCACAACAAGAAAGCAGTTATATTAGGACTAGAGATAGCAAAAATATGTGATTTTATTATATACAAGGTACGAGGTGAAGAAAAACAAACAACAAACAAACAAAACAAAACAAACAAATGAACAAAAACCACAAACCCTAAAAACAGACAGGGAGAAAAAGGTCAATGGAATATTTTCGTATTTGCTTTTTGAATAACCTTCAAAAAAGACAGAAGCCACAGTCTAATGAAAAAGGTAGCAAGAATATTTGAAGAATCTTTTGTGTTTTGTGTAATTGCAGAAGAGGAAATTACCCTGTGAATCTATTTTACTGCAGAGTAGGTTTATTTAAAAAAAGAATCAATACTTATACAAGGTTTGACCAAGATGTGCTGTGATTAGGGATATAGCAGGCATAGGGGAATATAACTATGATTTCATGACTAGTTCAGAGGCCACAAAGACACCTGTCAGGGAAATGGAGAAATTACTTTTGTTTGAAGAACTTCTTCCCTCCTCTAAATCTGTACCTGATTTCTAGATGCTGCAACACATGTTCTCTTTATGTTTCTAGCCAATCATTTTCACTAAAGGGGTGGAAAAACATACAGTCCTCTTGAACAACATCACTGTAATCAAATTAATAACAAAGTCAGAAAATAACATGACTGAAACTGACGTTTTTCTTAAATTGTTATTACACATAATATAAGTTTTGTTGAAGAAACTGCTTCATTTCACTGTTCATTTTTATCTCAAATGTAAGAATTCCGGTGACAGAAATATTTTAACCAAAAAAAAAGTGATAAAACCCTTTCTTGCTACCAAGTCTGTATTTCAGACTGTGTGTAAACAAATGATAACCAGCATGAATGAAGTAAACAGGACATGCTGGATTCACATTCTCCAGATACAATCTGCTAAAATTAGGTGGATGCTGAGTAATCTGAGAGGAGCTATAGACCTTTCTAACTATAACATTAACTATAGCATTAACTTAAATTTTCTGAAGAAGTACAGAGTATATGTTCCAGGTGCTCCAATCTGTACAAATATATAAAAATGTAATTGGGGGCTTGGAGGAATCCCTTAAAAGTTAGCATCCTATCTGTAAAAAAACAACACAATTAAAATTAATGCATTAAATATATATATTTTTTTTAAGTTGTTGCTTTTCCTTTCAGAAAGATAATCTGGTACACATGTAATTACACGTTTCATAAATTATTAAGGATAGAAACCTTTGTTTGACACCTCACTCCCTTTGACTGTCAACAGAATAGGGTACCTTATTCTCACTTTTATTTTATATGATCACATTGACAGACTGTAAATTGAAAGTTGTAGTGGAAAGGTTGACAACTTGAAGTGTTTTAAGATCAAACAGGAATACTACAAATAGATACTACAGATAGGGCCTCATGCAATTTAAATTTTGGTTCCCTTATATTAGCACTGCTAAAGCAATCACAGAACCACACGTGGTATTTGAAGTTGGAAGGGATCTCTTGAGATCATCTAGTCCAACTGCCCTGCTCACCACAGGGTCATCTAGAACAGGTCACACAAAACAGTGTTCATTCAGGTTTTGAGTGTCTCCAAGATCTGAGACTTCCGTTTGACCACACTCAGAGGGAAAAAAAAAAATCCATTAAGTGGAATTTCCTGCATTTCACATTGGGCCCATTGCCACTTGTCCTCTCAGTGGGCACTACAGTGGAGCATCAGGCAGCATCTTCTTTGCTACCTCCCATCAATTTAGATTGATTATATCATCTTTGAGCCTTCTACACTCCGGGCTGAACATTCACAGCTTTCTCAACTTTTCCTCACAGGGGAGATGCTCCAAACACTTAATCATCTTCATGGCCCCTTGCTGTGCTTGTTCCAGGATGTCCATATCTCACTTATAGTGTGAAGTCCATGATTATACACAGACCTTCAGATGTGCCTCACCAGATCAGAGGAGAGAAGTATCACTTCCCTTGACTTAATGAATACGCTCTTTATAATGCAGTCAGGAAAGGACTGTTGGCCCTCTTTGTTACATGAGTGCATATTCCATAAAATACATGTTAATTTTCAGAGCCAATTAATATGTAGCAATGTAAACCTTTTTTTTTTTTTTTCTCAAAAACTCTTAAGTACCAAAATGAGCTGGCCCTGAGACTACTGTATCCTTTATGCTGTTAGAGATGCTACAGACAGTGATTTAGCCTGAGTTTGGATCTTAGCAAACTTGCACATAGGAACGTATATGTAAAGTAGCTGGGTAATTTTAAACTTTTAATCTAGAAGTGAAGTAACAATTTAATATCCTTATTATTCAACTATGCTGAAAAACAGCACAGAAGTGTATAAATATATAAAATATTCTGGCTTCCATTCAGTTAAATCTGTTGGTTTTGAGTGTAGTTCACTCTGTCAGAAGAACTATCGAAGTATTTTCACGGTATTTTAGTCTCACTTAAATCCACTAATTTAGCTGGGCTTTCTGCATTCAGGTACACTTTAAACTTTTGAGAGAAATATTTGTCTAATATAATGAGTGGAGATATAATTTGCAAAATAAATATTCTATTTAAATCAGTGCATCGTATTTAAGTAAATTTTGCATCAGTTTGAATGACTTACACAGCACAAAAAGATTTAAAGTTATAAATGAAGGAACTCTGATTCTGCCTAAACAATCTCCATTTCTATATAAATATGGCTCCTTCCAAAAAACAAAAGTAAGCAAGTTGTGTGTCTTCTTCTTCTCTTTCTAATCTCTTTCTGCTACTTTAATAAACTGCAGTGGAACTAATCTGAAATATACTTACTACAGTAAAAGAGAATAAAAAACCATCTGCGATAAAAATATCCATCACTAGCCCCATATTCTCAAAGCCTTCTACAAGCTGGTAATAAGGAAATATAAATGACTTGGCTTTGCCAATTTCTAGTTGTACAGTCAGTGTGAAAAACAGAGATTACGAAATGTTCTTCTGTCAAGTATTTTGGCAGTGATTGCACTGAAATTCTGGTGAAATATGGGATTTTATTCTTAGTACTTTAGATAATAACAGTAACTGTAAAACTAATATTGTTCTTTCCTATAATTGCTGCTATTCATCATATGGCATGAGAAATTCAGGAACAAATATACACCACTTTATTTCATTGTAGGCTCGTGGGTAAAAACTATTATAGTATTACTAAGTCTTACTTAAAGCATCATTCAACAAAATTATATAATAATGACTGCAAACATTTGGAGACAAGCTTATGGAAATAAGACCATGTTAATAGTTTTACGCCTTGCAGCAGTCTTTCTGCCCATTCTTTGAACACAAGTACTCTGTACTAAGACTACCAGTGACAGATGCCCTGTGGTTAATACATTGATCTAATATAGTCCATTGATGCTTTGCCTAGATCACTTGCATTCCGCAATAGCTCTTGAAAGGGCAAAGAAAAAGATATACTCAAATTTCAAAATTGACAATGTTTTAGCTTTATAGTGATTTGGAAGCTATGATTTCATTATACTTAACTATTCCCTTCATCAGTCATTTTGGTGAAATTTGTCAGGCCTTTTATTTATATGAATTTGTAACTGTTTACACATCATTAGACACAAAATTTCTCTCTTTGTAAGTAGAAGGTTGATTTTTTTTTCCCTGTTTCACTCCCTAGTAAAAGAAATTTTATGTATTGCAAGTATGATATTTCTTCTTATTTTCCTTAAGGTTTCAAAGCACACAACTAATGATTAGTGAGTGATTTTGTTTAGTGGGGAAAGGTTAAAGACAATCAAAGGACAGAAAACTTCAGACAAGGTTTGTTTTAATATAATTGTGTCTCTTGTGAAATTAATCAGATGACACTGTACATGCTGGACTCTTAATTTAAAAAAAACAAAAACTATAAAAATAATCATTTAAGTTGTTTCATATATGCATATGCTATAAGGACCTTTTTAACACACTGAGGAAAAAACTGCAATCTCTAATGAATTATTCAAAAAATGGAGACATCTACTGACTTTATAACAACAGAAAGAAGCTAATAATCTAATTTAATTTATAGCTCTTTGTTATTAATTGTTATTAATCGTTATTATTAATCTTTGTTATTATCACCCTTTATTTTATTATTATCTTTAATACACTCTTGGGTGAGAAAAGAGAAAAGAAAAATATTCAAGAACATAAGTTTCATACATTTCTGTCCTGAGGGCTTCTTTGCTATAAATCTGTGCTTGAAGAGATATGTGTATATCCTATTGAATGCAAATAAAAAGACCTTTACTTGTGTTCTCTTATGAGCTCTTGACAATGTGTTAACAATTCCTTAGGTTATATTAAATTGTTAAACATTCATGGGATCAGGTTTTTTTTTTGTAATCTACATAAAAGTTTTTGCTATAATGTGCTTACTTGGCTGTTAATCTTTGTTTCACTGTTACTTTTCTGCTTTGAGATTCTCAGTCTTTCAAGCTGACTGAAAGAAGAAAAACCATATAAACATTTTACTTTTAAAGTGGTCTGAATAATATTCAATTATAAAAGTTTTTCTTTATTCTACAAGAGACACTTGAACTGTTTCTGAACAGTAGTGAAAGCTTTTCTGTCAAATGTCTTCATAGCTGAATTATCACTTTAGTTCAAATGTTAATGAATAAATTACAATTCAAATCCCACCTTGCAAATGCATAAAGGGAGAGTATTTTCTATTGCAATATCTTTCTATCTCCTCTAAAACATGAGATTCCATGCTGATAAATGTTGATGCATCAAATTCTGGTAATACACTTGAAGGACACCATAAGAATACGGAAGAGGAAAATCAAACTCAAGTATGAAATTTAAATTGCTGTAGGAAACCTGACAATATGTTTTTTTCTATTCATGGAGATGCTATGACAAGAAAAAGGGATAAAAAGTTTTTGGGGCAGGAAAGTGTCTAGAACTTGATTCTGAGATAGTATTAACCTCTAAAATTCTACTGTGTCCAATGTCCATAAAATCCAAAATGATAGTATAGTTGTCTTTAGCATACAGAACTATTTTTTGCTTCTGCATTTCCCAGTCACTATATTAAGCCTTAGATCTAAGACTTCTACTGGATTTCATAGTACCTTTCTTTATAATATATGTAATGGAGAAAAGAAAGGAAATGGTCATACTAGGTGGGGTATTCACAGTCCACAGACTGTGAATAGTATGACCTGCATTAGACACCTCTAAAATGTAAAGCTTCTACACTTTTTTTGGTCAACTGACATGACTGAAAAGAACAAGAAACAAGGAATTGCTTTGCAGCAGAAACCTCATTTTGCAAAACAAGTCTATTAATTCTGGTGTGTTCCAGGGAATTGTCTCACTTGCTTTCCTTACCCCCCAAAGTAAAAAATATTCTTGTTGTGGCATGAAACATAATAATTAAAAATAATGATAACAATAAAAAAGCATTCTTATCATTCTCTTGCATTTTCTACTTTATGTGATAAAACTGAGTCACAATGATTCTGCTGGGGTTGCATGACTACAACAAGAAATTATTTGGAAAATATGTCATACCTCTATGTCTTTATGCAGTGATGTGATTATGGTGATAAGTGGAAGATGGCATAATACTGTACTATTTCACATGTGTCTAATTTAATTCATTAGAATAACACTGAGAAGGTAGTTAGGCAGGTTGTTTCCTCTTTCACTTCTTTCACTTTTATTATCACTAAAATGAAGCTGCATTATACTGAAAATAATGTAAGTGGATTTAGTTAATTTGTTACACACTTCTAACCAGATTAGGTCTAAATTTAGCCTAGTATTTACACCCTGCGATTGACTAAACCGGTTTTATATCATTCTATACTCAGTTTTAGATGTGGAAGGGAGAAATTCTTTACTTCTACAGACTCTCAGTTACACCATTCCTTTTTATTCCTTATTCTTTGTAATATTCTGCACACATTACCTACCGTGATTGTATTTCCTCTAGAATTATCCATTTGATGCATCATATACACTTTCTACATGTTTGATAATGCTTTCCCATGTGACTAAAAATATATATATATATGTATTTATGCTAAAATAATGTATCTAGTAAATAACCCTGTCTTTTCTATCTTATCATTTTGACAATGTAAAATAACTGAAAGAAGTTATCAGTTGGATTTTACAGTTAGCAGAGCTGCTTTTTGGTTTCATTGAGCTAAAGATTTCAGTCTAGAGCTGAGTCAAAATAAAAAATAGTATATATACATTTTATATGACTTCTGGATTAAAACATATCAAGCTAGCTAAATACAGATAATTGTAAAAAAAGTTTACAATAGTTCACAGAATCACAGAATTATTGAGGCTGGAAAAGACCTCTGAAATCGAGTCCAGCCTATGATACACCACAACATCGGCTAAATCATGCCACTCCATGCAGTTTCTTAAACACCTCCAAGGGTGTTGACTCCACCACCTCCGTGGGCAGTCCATTCCAGTGTTCTATCACCCTTTTTGTAAGAAAGTGCTTCCTAATATCCAACCTAAACCTCCCCTGGCGCAGCTTCAGGCCATGCCCTCTCGTCCTGTCACTAGTTGCCTGGGAGAAGATCCTGACCCCGCCTGACTACAACTTCCCTTCAGGTAGTTGTAGAGAGTGATGAGGTCCCCCCTGAGTCTCCTCTTCTCCATGTTAACACCATATTGAATATTTCTGTTCCCATCTTCAGCATTAAGATTTTAGTAGAAGGTGAATATAGAAAAAATAAGTAATACATAATCTTTGTTTTATCAAACAACAATCAAGTCAATGTGTGTGGTTTTGTGTAGATCATATTCTCAGAGCTATTCTTTGACTTACCTAGTACATGTAAAAGATGTTTCTTCAGGTCATATTTTAGATTCTATCTTTTTACTTTGCATTGTGCCAATGGTCTCTGTCATTCAAAGCCATTTGGAATCAATCAAGCCAGAAAATCTGTAGAAGATAATGTGTAACTTGGTTACTTTCAATAACAAAGGATTGGATTCAAATATTTATGAGTTCTTTTCCAGGCTTCTGGTTTTATGTTCCTTTCAAATGTCCTGAATCAGGCATAAAAATTCTAAATGATGGCATTAGCATTCAGCTTTGATTCTTCTCCCCAAACAGTCATCTTAAATCTGGAAGAAAACAGAGAGAAGACTCAGGATTAAGTTAATATTTATGAAACTGAGAAGTTTATAGCTGGTCTTACAGAGCTAAGGTTGTTAAGGAGAGCAATACATTTAGCAGAATGTCCAATTTAACCAGGGTCATGCTTGGTTAAATGAAGGTGGTCCCAACTAAGCTAAATCTGTGACAACTCCAAGTTGCAAAGCTGTGCTCTCAGCTTTTTCTTTAGAGTTTTGCTCTTTGATTTTGACAATGAATTGCAAAGAAGTTCAGCACGTCTATGTCCAAATATTGTTACCTTATCAGTACAATAATAATGCAAATTCAAGTACCATTTTAGATTGTTCAATAAGGAGATAGACTAGAACATTGGAAGATAGGAATTTGTCAACCTTCTTCTAATTCCACTTAGGTAAGTGGAGCTGAAGGTCTGTGACAAAATAATAATCAAATCTTTCAGATAGTGAGATCAAGATTAGACCAAATAAAGTTTTAATCTCTTTCATTCACTGGAAAGTATTCTCATTCAGAGACGCTTTTTGTCATTCATCTATTAAAGGCAAAACCAGGTTTTTGCCTGTGGCGGTGGAAATTAAGGAATGCTTTTGTGCTGGGAAACAAAAATGAGTAAACTGAAAAGTCTTGTTGGTACAGAGTAAGACAGGACAAGCTTTACCTTGGCATTTTTTAAAATGAGAAAGATCATACTGTCATTGCCTCTGTACCAGATCCAATACCCTGGGGTTGTTCACAATATCTGCAAAAATCAGTGCTATATAAAAACCTGCCTCCTTTACAAAAATCTGTCACCTAAAACCTGAACAAAAAACCAACCAACCACCAAAACCCAAAACCGTATGCAATAATCATTAAAGTCAAAAATGTACGTACATCAAGGAGCAGTGAGGGCTGGCTGACTGCTTGATAAAGGAAGGTGAGATGGGGAACCAAAGGTGAGACCAGTATGGGCAAGTGCACTCACCAAGAAAGCAAATTTTTACAGGGACTGATCAGAGGGGACAGAGCCATGGGCTGGTAGCAGAGTTCATCCCAAATCCCCAACATGGCAAGGAGAGACAACAGGACCAGGGTTTTGTTTGTTTGTTTCTTTTTGGTTTTGTTTAATGAGATTTAATTTGCATTAGCACTGTGTTGGTTTCTAATTTTCAACATCTGGGACCTGAGTGTTCTTGCAGCTAGATAAAAAACAGTGGCTTATTACTCTGTCATGTATGTATGCTATAATTTTCAAGGATGAAATAATAATGTATGGTTGTATCTTTTATCAAGATACCATCACACATTCCAACAGATTAATTCTCACCTACATCTTCAGGAAAAAAAATAAATCCATTGCCTCTTATTATCCATTGTATGTATGAGTAGGAAATTGAGATACAAATCCAGTACTAAGTGAAGTTCTATGGGAAGTCTGAAACAGGGAATTTTGCTTTTCTACTTTCTCCCTAATAAGACAAGTCTTTCTTAAAAAATTGAGCAGATAAATGAAAAATAATCACATGGCAATAAAATGATAAATTCCTTCAGCACAGAAGAAAAATGGTGAAGCTATTAATAAAGTGAAATTTTAGAATCTGTTAAGCATAATCAAAGTACTCCATAGTTTTGTATTTTTTTACCTCTTCTTTTAACTGTAATGATGAGTGATTTAAATGTAATATCTGAATTTACTTTGAGCCCTGAATTTCATCCTAGTTCCTTGTTCTCCTAGATAGTCTCAATGTAAAACTGTTACAAGATTTTGTACTTTTTTCTATATTTTTCCCTTCATTCAGCTGACAGGTGAACTTCTATGAAGAAATCTATAGATATCATAGATGCCCTAACAGAAACATTCAAGGTCAGGCACTGAGCAACCTGATCTAGTTGAAGATGTCCCTGTTGATTCCAGGGTGGTTGGACAAGATGACCTTTAAAGGTCCCTTCCAGCACAAACCATTCTATGATTCTGTGATTCAATGTATATATATGAATGTTATCTTGTATATGATCCTTAAACTCAGACATGACTTCACCGCTTTGTATGATAGTGACATTTTACTCATTTGTTCCCGCTATTCATTCATTCAGGGGTCAGGATCCACCACATCACTCTTCCTCCTCACTGAAACCAATGACTCATTTGTTCTGGCAAAATGCATATTGAGTTATGCCATGTAAAATACCACTAGTCATCCTGCTCTCTAATTACACAGTGAACTAACATAGAGTTAGTAAACTACTGAACCATGGATAAAGGGTACCACACCTTCCAGTCACATTTCCTGCAGAGATTAATCTGATAAATATGTCATTACTGTGACTACAGGATGGGGTCTTTCAAATAAGAGAGATGTATGTTAAAAGAAAGCTGTAGGTGATGAACTGATCTACACTGACAAACAGGTATGTCCCTGTCCATGCACAGAAAATTTGCATGAACTTCCAGTGAAATTTCATAAAGGAGACTCCAGCTGCCATTATTTCCAAGGCCAAATGGAACCTGTTGGGGCGTTGAAGATCTGAATTAAGCAGCTGTATGGCAAATATTTAAATCCTTTCTTGTACTCTTGTGAATCCAGTTAAAGATTATTAAGACAGGTAGAAGATAATTCTTTAGATTCATTTGATAATTTGCTGAGGCACAAATGTATGGTAACTATTATAGGTTGGAGGAGTGAAGGGTAACTAACTAATTAGCATTCCTTAAGGTCTTGTAAAAGTTATAGAGGGTAGGGAGTTGTAAGTGCAATATATTTTTGAAAAATAGATCTGTCTCCAGTCCTCCTCACTTATCACAAGATTCAGTCACAAGAACGATATATAATGAGCTTTCAGATGAGACCATAGTTGTTGGAAAAGCAGTGTGGGTGGGCAAGGCAGAATGTTTGCCATCTGGTTTGTGTACAATTTATAGGACAGCACTTTGTCTCACTTTGGATGCAGTTCTTTCAGTATTCAAGGCTCCAAGAGTTTAAAACATCTTAAAATTTTCCTTCATTTGTTGTCTTTATTAAAAGTAGTAAAGTTTTGGAAAATGTCTATGGATATGTATCTTGTTTACTGACAGATATTCTTTCAAAAGTGGGCATGAAAGACATCTGAAAATGTGACAGAAGGGACACAGGGAAAGAGAGTACAGCTTTCCACTGGTTCATTTGAAAGTTTATACTTTCAGAAGTAGTCAAGTAAGAAAAAATTTCCTTTTTAAAGTTCTTATTTTTAAAAGACAAATCTATTATTCACAATAGCATAAGCAAATATAGGTATGCAAATATATAATTAAAAGTGCAATCCTAACACACTAAGCAAGAAAATGTAAAACAAACTAATTTAAGCAAGAGAACATAAGTAAGTACGGTAATGTCTCAAAGTAATCATAAAATATCCTGAGGAAGTCTGCTTGATTGATGGTAATTCAGATTACAACTATTCTCTTTATTCTGAAAGTGTTGCTTAGTGACACCCAAAGAGAGAAGAAATATACTTCATTACTCTCAAATAATTTCAAAATGTTAACTATGTTTTTCTTACTTTTTCTTCAGAAACCCAAACTCCGTAATTCTGAGAAAATAACGTGTATTTCATATTACTGTATTATTGAAGGAAAAGCTTTAAATTCTTTTATTTTTTTTTTTCCAGGTGAAACTAAGCTAAGAAAGGGAAAGCAACAGAAAAAAAAAAGAAAAAAAAAAAGATGCCTTCATTGTCTGTGTCTCCATAAAGATGCTAGTTCGTTGTTTATTGAGCTAATTTCTTGACTAAAATTCTTTCTCAGAAAATAATTTTTTAAAGTATTCTAGGTCTTTTCATAAGAATAAATTTCCATTTAAGTTAGTATCTCTGCAATCTACAGCTCCCAAGAAATAGTGCACAGCAGCCTCCTAGTACTAGTATTTCAGCATAAAGTTATTCAGTAGTAATATGCATTTGCAGCTTACTGTGTGTCCCTGTCATTTCATGGTCACAGCTTGGATGTTGTCAAAAGTAGAGAACAGGTATAAGCACTTAGCAAAAGGAAGATGCTCACTTATGCTTGTGGAATAACATTTGGAGAAACGAGGGCACAATATCATTGGGATGTCTATTTAGCCTATCCATGTTAATCTGCTTGCTTCAGAGAGCAGGTGCCAGACACCTTAATTTTGTTATTTGAATCATACAGCTGTTTTGACTAAGAGTTCTTGGTTTTTTGAAGGTAAAGGGAGCATAGGGATTTTGTATTTTGAAATTTAAATAGGCTAGAAAATGTAATAGAAATTATTTATCTCAGAGCAAATATCTTAACAGCATTCTGCGGACTGATAGACTACACCAAAAAATACTTCTTCAAAAGTTTTTATCAGAGTGTATTCAATGTGCTATTTCTATGCTTCTTAGAAACCAGGAAGAACTGGTAAACTGGGTTCTTTGAAACACTCATTTGGAAATATAATATTATATTATGCATGGGTATATGAAATTATAATCTGGCTATAAAAGATTCAGAAATAAGTCATATAAAGGTAAATGTAGATGTCTAACATGAAGCAAATTTTTATGTAAATATTTTGGTACTGAATATTAAAGGTCTAGTTCTGCTCTTACTGAAATGAACATCATCACTGACTATATTCAATAAGTGGTGGTATGTCTCCAGATGCCTTTATTTTTCATTATTTTACAGGGAAAAAAAAAAAAAAAACAAGCCTCAATAGTAAGATGGTTTGAAAAATTTCACATTCTGTATGCACATTCAGTTATGCACACAAAACATTTGTTTCTGCAACATAAGAACTGGAGAGTTCATGGCACTTATTTACAGCTGAAAATAACAACTAGTCTCTCTGGTATGAAGGGACCTTGTAACTGATAACCTGTCCATATGAATTAGTGCTGTTATCTGGAGATAAAGGAGAAAGAAGCAATTCTTCCAATCTGTCAACATATCTTGCAAAGGGAAGCTTTGTACTAAACCAGTCTTGTTTAGAGGGTTTCCCCTACATAAAGTTAAGACAAGAAACCCCGACATTTCTGCCTAGAAGAGATGTAGTATAACAAAAGATGTTAAAGGTACAAAGACTATTATTTGTCTCAAGGACACCGTCTTTCTCAACCTTCAAAAGATGAAAATACCAGAAAAAAAAAAGCATATGGGAATAGAAGACCAAGTATACAATAATGATATAGAAGCAAAAAGCAACAAAGAAAGTGTTTTCTTCACAGTAATTATGATAACAGAAGAGGAAAATACTACTGAGGTAGATTTTTTTGGTTTTATTTTAAGTATATAATCCAAATGCTTTGGTATTTCTCAATGTCCATCTACTCTATCTAGGCCATTATGAGAATGGTTTTGTAGCTGTGTATGTGAGAATAAATAAATAACTGCCAAATAGAAGTGTTATTTAGCCACAAATGTAACTCAGGACCATCTTTTCCTGCGTTCATCTGCATAGCCTATAAGTAGATTAATGGATAAAATTCATAAAAGATTTTGAATCTAAACATTATTTGGAATTTCTGGAGACAAATGAGAAAACAATATCTGAGCTAAAATATACTGCAAAAGAGATTGTTGACTACTGTTCCAAAGAAAATTAGAACTAATTTCAGCAGTATGAGTTTTCCTATGTGAATGAAGAAAAAGCACATAATGGCATTTGCACTGTTTTCTTATATTCAATAACACATTAAAAAATAAGAAAAAAAAAGATGGTAAAATGGTAATACAGAGCTCACTTTCTCTTCCAATGACGTGCTGGATATTGTCAATGGCTGTAATTTGTCAAAGAAAAATTAAAAGTAACAGTAAAAGTAAAACAGTAGACATAATCCAACTTATTTATTTTCCATTTAAACCCAATAAAAGTAATTTAGAATGAGCACTTAGGGGAACTTGCACTGCAACCTTACTTTGGAAATACCAATTTACATGCATTTGTCATTTTACAGTGAAATCATCTTACAAAATGACTTAATGCATTTTTATCTATAAATAATGAATCTTTTGTCAAAGCAAGCACTAATGTAAAAACTTTGGCTTGATGAAGCAGCATTTTAAAGTGTCAGTTGAAAATAGGTCTTTTCTTGGTTTTTACTTCTAACTCTTGGAGCTGATGTCTCTAGTTCTTTGCTTATTTGAAGCAGTTAACAGAAAGGTTAATGATAGAATATAGTTTCTAATCTGCTTTCTGTGTTAAAAAGACCACTATATCTCTTACATTTATAATTAAGGTTCCCCTTTTTGTTGCACCTATGGGCCCCGCAAGACTGAAAAACTGGCATCCTGTAACAACAATATTGTACATGAAGTCTGCACTGGGATATATAAGTACATCCAGAAAATGATGGTCACATCTAATCATGTCACAGCTGGTGTCATGTATGACGTTAAAGGCCAGAGAAACTATCTGGGTTTAGATGATCACTTCTGACCATTGAAAATACTATACATTTTATTTGCCACATTTTGATTCTGAGAAATGAACAAGAGAACAATTTATAAAGAAACCTTGGCTGACCAGAACAGTTGCTCATTACAGTACCTTTTCATTTAAACCAAATATTGTTTTTCTTAGTGAAAAGCTTAATATTAACTTTTAATAAATTATGTGCTTTACAGTTTTATAAATGACCCTATTTCAAATTTAAGACAAATATCTACAATGGATAATAACCACTTGAACTGACAGAAAATTTGCAAGGCTTATTCAGCTTTATGCATGACTCACTGTTCCAGTTTTACATCAAAAGGATGATGAACAAATAATCCCATTCCTCTTTGAATAGTGAAAAAAGTCATTGAAATAGGCGTTAGTAAAAATTTTAACACAAATATGATTGCCACTATTAATAAGAATAACCCAGTAACTATGGTCTTTTTTAAAAATGGTTTTATTAATATAGTCTATGTATTAATAAGCACTACTTCAACTTGCAGCTGAGTTCTGCATTAAGATTTTTCTGGCATCATGGATCTTTCCAATCTGAAGTCTTACATGAATTACTTAAGCTATCAAAGTAGTTCTTGGTTTTATTTAGAAATGAATATATTTTTAAAAATAAAAGACAGAAGAATACTTTCATTTCCTGCTGTTCACTTGAGTTTACTGTATATTGCCTGTTTGTCTTTTTCTATAAGCTCTGCACAACAAAAAAAATGACTGCTGTCCAGTGAATAGAGCTGCATATATACATCCACATGTGTAAATATTTGCATCATCTTTCAAAATGTCATGTCTCTAGCAGCTGTTAATATGTGCACTCACTTTCTTGGTATTACAGATTTGGATAGCATACAAAGCATTGAAAGCCCCATAACTCTATCTGAAGGGAAGAATCTGGCAGATCATGCTGTAAATATTTAAGAAATCAGTAAAAAAAAAAGGCTTAAATTGAATGTAAAGAAAGGTAAAGAAAATGTGTTGAAAAGGGATGAGTTCATTGTTTAAAAGTTAGCCCCTCACTACTATACCAGCTAATCATAGGCTAATCATTGATAAAAATGCTCTGAAGTAACTGCAAGCTTTCAGGCTTAATTTCTTATTTCAGATCACTCTGTCTTTCTTGCTGATGCTAAAGCCTCAGAATTCCTTAAAAAAAAAAAAAGAACCAAAGCAAACAAACAAAAAATCCCTACAGGCTCTAGCCAGAAGAGAAAAACAGCACCTGGGTCGCTTTTCTTGTCTGCTTGGATCTTTGCCATAACTTCCCTGGCTGAATCAATGTGCTTTAAAATAGCAGAATTGATTCTCTGATTTCAGTGCAATGTTTTATCTTTCAAACACACAAGGGTACTTGACTCTTTACTATTTTTTTCTCTCTCTTTTTGCTTTTTCAGACTATTTCTTTAAACTTACAAACATTTATCCATAACTGATGAAATATACACTCTGTGTGTCTCTCTCCATGTATTTTGACCACATAAGCATATAAAACATCTTGTAGAGGAAGATTCTGTCACTTGGCATTATGAATGCTAACTGGTTCCTTCAGCCATGTATATACAGAATATGAGTAGTTTAGCAGTAGCTGTTGTCACCCACTTGCTGACACAGACGTGCTAGATCAGTGCTCTCTGTTAACCATGACATGGGTAATCCTTTCCCTGAATACATGTGAAACCTCTAAGGGAGATACCTCTGTACATATCCCATGGGATTACACATGTCACTCCTTTTTTTCAGTATTCATACAATTACTAAGAGATGCATGTTCAGTATTTTAATGCCAGGGTGTTGACGAAGTCCATCACTGACTCTGTTTTTTTATGATAAATCCACACCAAATTTAACTTGTTGGGGTACTGCCACTGATGGTCAGAGTAACAAAATCCAAGCATATGCCAGGCCATCTGCAAGGACAGAAGGAGATATCTTCCACTGATGTTGAAGTGGCTGTGGCAGATCCCAGTGCTAAGCCAAACAGAATCTAGAGAAAGTATTATGTTTTTCAAACAGATCAAACAGCTTATAAAATGTAATGAGAATTTTTCCTCCTTTGATATTAAATACAGCAGAGGAATTGAAAACTCTTAAGTTATGTACTTAAATATCAAGACCCTGACTTTCTCAGAGAAAGTAAAACACTAGGATCACAAGTGGAAAAATTAAAACAATTAAAATGAAACAAAGATACATTTAAACTCTGAATGCTTGTCTTGGAATATCTTTACAAATGCACTGATTTTTGCGAATCCTTTTAAATAAGTGATTATAGGGAGAGGATATATCATCATCGCTTGGGCTCGACAGAGCTCATATCAGCTTAAAGGAATGAGGAACATCATACGTGTTTAAAGTTATGACTGTTCACCAGCATTTTTTACTCTCAACAAGAGGAAATTGATTGGAAATATCCAAAATTTTAAATGCTGTGAATGGAAGTGCAAATTCCAGCTCAGTTAGCCCAGAAACTACTAAGGTAAAGAGAGCTCTTCTGTGTCCTTGTTTGATTTCAGAGGTTACATCTGTGCTTTTCCACATTCTTCTGCAGTCACAGTACATTTGTTCTCAGCTTTTCATTATTAACAAGATATAGAGTACACACAGCTCTTTTCAGACATCTTGAAGATGTAGATGTTTTCTCCTTTCTCTGGAGATTATCTCTTTGAAGTATTTTTGTAAACATAAAAGATGGAAACTCTGTGTGCCTCCAAATACTTGACATGGCAGACTTTAAATGTTTGGGGGGTTAGCTATCAAAGTAATAATTTTTTATCTTGATGTGATGCTGTCACTTTTTAAACTAGAGAAATCATTTATTCTCTGTGCTCATCAGGATATATGCCAGATGTATATTTCCCTTGCCTTCAAGATACATTCTTCATTTTTCTGATCTCAGCAGGAATTTGTTAAACTTCAAACCTCCTCAAATCCTAATGTTTACCTGGTGCCCTTAACTATTATGAGATCTGAGGATCAATGAGAAATAGATATAAAGCAAAAGGAGCTTTATTACACATTTACCATGACAAATAAGTAAACTGTGTACTTGATAAGGAAATGTGTTTTCTTTCTTATTCTTAGAAATTTTTTTATTTTTATTTCTGGAAACAAATATGTGTTTTGATGTAGCTCATCATAAAACCATCCCAACTATTTTGTTCATAGAACAGTTACACAAGAGACTTACTTTATTGATCATAGGCAGCAGTAAAAAGTAACTTTTCTTAAAGGTAACACAGCAAGTTAAAATAACCCCAAAGATAGTGGTAACCAATGTAATTTGTAGGGTCAAAATAAAGGCATTGACTTTAAAATTCAAGGGTATTAATGATAAAACAAACAAACACACAGACCAAAAAAAAAAAGAAAAAAAAAAGCAAACACCCCAACAAATTAGTTTTAGAATTTCACCTGTAACACTTTGGAGCCTTTCAAGTTCTTTTTCCCATTGATACTTATTTTGGAAGAAGTAATGTGGGCCACACTCAAATTCATCAGAGTTAAGGTCCTAGAATGTAGGTGTTCTGGCATCCAAATCATATATCTAAATTAATCATATTAGATCAAAGACAATGAAAGTCATACACCTGAACCTATGTAAATAGAAAAAAAAGTAACTCAGTCCATGAACATGGATATCTTTGCACCATGAGGTTGCAATATGGTGCATTATTTATTACCACAAGATATATATTCAAGGAGATTTTTGTATTTCTGATTAAATTTACCTGCTGATTTCAAAAGTGCATAGTCATATATTAGGGATTGGAAGAGTTAAAGAAACAAGATAATACAGCTGAAATATGCAGGGAAGTTAGAAATACCCAAGAAATAATGAAATGTGGCTCAGTATGTAAGATAATATATCTTGAAAAAATCTTCAAATTCAATTCAAAGGGATGGAAAGCTTTGGAAAGTTGTAATACTGAAAAAGATCTAGGGATGATGGATATTAGACAGTAAATTGGAAATTGAGCTTTCCATGTAATAGGAAGGCACAGAAAGACTGCCCAAGCTTAGACTGAACATACAGGAAATGCCTGTCATAATCTGTATGAGCACTATGGAAAGCACTACAAGAATAGTATGCACATTTCTATGTTTTGGCTGCTGAAACACCACAGGAGATGAAATAAAGATGAGGAAATCCACACATGCAAAGACCTAAAAAATGTTGGGATTACTTTTTCATGGGAAGCAAAAAACACCTGAAAAGAATACATCCCTGAAGATACTTTTCAAATATAAATACCAAGTGATTAAATATTTTGGGATTGCCATGAAAACTTACACAAAATGAAATAATGAGACAAACAGAAATAAAATAATTATGAAGGGACAGGTAGCAAAGAAATGGACAGTAGCTGTTAAAAACTATTGTTGAAAAATATTTGTCTTATAAATTTCTCTTTACAGATCAAATATGAAGAATGCAGTCTGCTGGAATTCATTATCCTAAGTACCTCACCCTAAGTACCTCAAAGATAAATGTTAGTATGTGAGCTAAATAGCCAAGAGTCCCTTTAGAGAAAGATGTAGACATCCCCAGAGGATAATTCTTCTCATACTTAATTAGATATCCTTGATAGGTCAGATTAATCGTTTTCACGAAGTAACTATGTTGGAGGCGCCTAAAGTAAGTAGCTCACTTACCTACCTGTTAGTACGTTTAAAGATATGTAAAAAGAAAAGCATATAATGTAGTCAAATTATGCTTCATACAAATATTTAATGTAAATATATTAATATAACCCTTATTAAAAACTTAAATGAAAAACTTATCAATAGAAAATTGTACTTGTAGTCTTGCTAAACTTTAATTTAAACTATTTTCTTTTATCCTAATCCTTCCCTATCATCATTTGTTCTCTTCTATCCCTACTTATTATTTACAAATAAAGATCTTCTAAGTTTAAATATCTAAGATATTTAAATATCTTGTGTTAGCCTCATTGTTAGTGATGTAAAAATACATAATAATATACCCTAATCAATTTGTAATAGTGAAAGAAAAAAGTAAGTTAGACAATGGTACAAAAGCATCTCCTGGTGAAGCTCACTTGAAATCTTAGCTCCAAGAGAAATGGCAGAAAATTTACCTGCACAGCAAGCTCTTTGCAGTACATAATAGGGGTTACTGTGAATTGTGCAGTAAGGTCTTAGAAGATAAAAGCTTGTAGCTTGCTTTGTGTATGCACATATTGCTGAGACACTATTATTTATTTTACATCTCAGGTATTTGTGTTAGTGCCATGAAACCTTGTTGTGTACTAGTAAAAGTGAAGTGTGAGAGTTTCATCTTTTTTTTCCCATGTTTTTTATTTGCTGTAAATAACTGTCACCCGTATTAATATGTGATGTAACACAGATAGTGGTTCATCACACCATCTTAGATGGCCTGTCATCTTGACCAGTACTACCAAAATTACTTCTCTGAATATGTACAAAATATCTTAAACAATATGGAAGCAATGGTAGCACTGGAATTAAATTTTTCCAGATTACAACAACTTTGGCACTACTGAAAGTAACTCTAAATGTATCTCTAATACATTCTAAACCTCAGTGTGAGGTGTGACATTCCTCATGCTGATTTACCACATTTGGAGAGGTAACTTGCACCATCTCGGCATATAGTAGAATTGCAGTTGTCTATTTGTGAATGCTTTCAACATCTGCAAAGAAGATGGGATTATATAAAAGAGGGGATTTAAGATACTGAAAGGCCACAATAAGGTCCTCCTGGAGCCTTCTCTTCCCCACACTGAACAACCCCAACTCTCTCAGTCTGCCCTCACAGGAGATGTACTCCAGCCCGCTGATCATCCTTGTGACCCTTCTATGGACATGTTCCAGCACATCCACGTCCTTCTTGTAATAAGGGCTCCAGAACTGGTCGCCATACTCCAGCTGAGTTCTCGCGAGAGTGGAGTAGAGGGGGAGAATCATCTCCCTTGACCTGCTGACCACGCTTCTCCTGATGCAGCCCAGGACACAATTGGCTTTTGGGCTGCAAGAGCAAACGCATGGCTCATGTTGAGTGTCTCACCCACCACTACCCCCAAATCCTTTTCTTCAGGGCTGCTCTCGAGGCAGTCACTGCCCAGCCTATATTGGTGCTTGGGATTGCTCCGACCCAGATGGAGGACCTTGCATTTGGCCCTGTTGATCTTCATGAGATTGGCATGGACCCACCTCTCCAGCCTGTCAAGATCCCTCTGGATGGCATCCTTTCCCTCCAGCATGTCAGCTGCCCCACAGAGCTTAGTGTCGTTGGCCAACTTGCTCAGGGTACACTCAATGCCACTGTTCATGTGGCTGACAAAGATGTTAAACAAGATAGGTCCCAGTACAGATCCTTGAGGGACTCCACTTGTCACTGGTCTTCACTTGCATACGGAACATCACCCAGCAGAACAGTGTTTTTTGGGGTGTCACCTGAGCCAGCTGAAGGTGCTGTTGTAAAGAACTTTGTTGTGTTTGACATCCAGACAAGACTGACCATCTACTTGAAAATATTTGGTTCCCTTTATAAACATTACCCTATGCCAAGACAACAAGTTTTAAGCATCGGTTAGATGAATCCCATGGCCATAGTAGATGCTAAGGTCAGAGCCTGTCAAGATCACTACTTGAGTTCGGGATTTATTGCAGCAGCAAAGCATCCATTACACTGCCTAAAGCACAGGAAACTGAATTGCCAAAAATTCGCTGAATGATGGTCTTCTCAAATACATAGCCATCAATCTTGGGTATGACTGTTTGACATATACCCATCTAGAAAGTCTAAATATTATAAAAACGACTGCAATACTGCTTTTGCTAAAGGGATGTTTATGAGAGCTGAACTCTGAGTAACTGAGATAAGCCACAATATGATCTTCAAGCCTAACAAGTGCATTAGAAGATCACTGGTAGAATCCAAGGACTAAAAGCAATTTATTCATAGCACTAGATCATGAGGAGTTTTACCTCAGTGACTCCAAATCTGGATTTCCAACTCTCTCCTGAAGCTAAATCAAGTGATTAATATTTTAGGAATCTGAGTAAACATGCACTCCAAATGACTGACCTTTAGACAGAAAGTTCTCCATCATAAGAAAAGGAGAGCTAATGCCCTTTATTATTCTGAATGATCGTTAACAGTTAGAAAGGCACTTGTACAGGAGTCAAAAATATAACAGCTCAATAAAGAAAAAGTGCTACTAAAAACTTTTGGCTTATATGTCTTAGTAATACTTGGAGACTTACCTTTCAGATTAAGATTTGTCCCACATTGTATCTCATATTTGAAAGGAAACTGCAACAAGAACTATTTCAGAGAAATATTTCTGTTTGGTATGTTAGGTATTATGATCCTCACCTGTCTTTATGGGGTATGGGGCATCACAAATTGCATAAGGGTTTGCTTGAAATTTTCATTAATATCTTGTTTCTCCCAGTCATAGATAGGTTTCATGTTGCCCAGGTGTTGGCTGAAATAAAGTTGATTTTCTTCCTAGTAGCTGGTACAGTGCTGTGTTTTGGATTTAGTGTAAGAATAATGTTGATAACGCACTGGTTTAGTTTCTAAGTGGTGTCTATACCAAGTCAAAGACTTTTTAGCTTCTCAAGATGTCCTGCCAGCAGAGGCATAGTGCACAAGAAGCTGGGAGGGGACACAGCAAGGACGTCTGACCTAAATAAGCCAAAGGGGTATTCCACAGCCTATGATGTCATGCCCAGTACATAAACTGAGTGGAGCTGGTCAGAGGCACTGCAGCTCAGGGATTGGCTGGGCATTAGTCAGCAGGTGGTGNGCACTGGTTTAGTTTCTAAGTGGTGTCTATACCAAGTCAAAGACTTTTTAGCTTCTCAAGATGTCCTGCCAGCAGAGGCATAGTGCACAAGAAGCTGGGAGGGGACACAGCAAGGACGTCTGACCTAAATAAGCCAAAGGGGTATTCCACAGCCTATGATGTCATGCCCAGTACATAAACTGNTTTATCTCAACCCATGAGTTTTACGGGGTTTTATTGTTTGTTTGTTTTTTTCCTGATTCTCTCCCCCATCCCACTGGGGGATGGCAAGTGTGTAAGTGGCTGTGTGCTGCTTAATTGCTGGCTGGGGTTAAACCGCAACACACCTAGAGATTGTATCAGAGAAATTCAACAGGATGAAGCAGCAAAGTTTATCTGCTGGAACTAGTAAAAATGCCTTGATCTTAAAGACATACTGAAAAAGTAAAACTCAGTAATATGAAAATTGCTCTGAGTATTAGGTAAAGTGAATAAAAAGGCCTCAGACATCACATGGAGACAACATTTGATACTTGTATTTAAAAATCACTGTTAATAATATGATTAATAGCACTTCCAATAAAGGATGTGAACCTTTGATAAGCATGTAAATTTTTCTGTTTGTGCCTAGATCAACTGTCATACATATAAGGAACGTTCTGTTTTATCTTCTCAAATTTCTGATGAAAGCAAGGTATGTATGAGAAGAAACAAGGGATTGGATATATCATGTTTTACCCCAGTATATGCCAATACAGAGTTACAACATGGACAAAGAGCACAAGAAGTTGCAGGAATTTAGAAAAGCTGTTTACTTCACCAATGACAGATGCACCGCAAAAAATTAGAACTAATTAAACATGATTTTAGTTAAAAATCTTGCATTCTTGCTCAGCTAAGAGGATGATGGAGTAGGATCCAAAAATCTAGGCTAAGTAGGGAGCTACTTAAAGACACTCTCATCACAGAGCTGCCTCAACCTAGGCAATAAAATCGTGGAAAAGACTGAGAGAATCTTAAACCTACTTTCTAAATCCTTCAAGAGCAGTGAAAAATAGTATGTTTGCTTAAAACTTCCTCATGAAGATAGTAAATAATTAACAGAACATAAGCATGCTTTCTTTTAAAACGTGAAGGCTAGAGGCAAAAAGTAGACCACCTTTTGTATTTTTAGGAAAATTTAGGAATTGAGAGAAAAGTAATCACCCTTCTCACCCTGTCTGTATTAAAACTAAACATCCCATAGATTTAGATGGTCTTTTCAGAGTACAGGTTGTGTTGGAGGGTGTTACCCTGCCTTTATTGATACTCTTGTTTTATTGTGTCATAAAGAATCATCCTCTTTTTAATCTCTTTATTGTAACTTAGTGACAGACAGTGAAAACTGGTAAATCCTAGAACTTGAATCCTCCTTCCTGGGTTTTTTTTAATTTAGTTTATATGATTATGGAAGAGGCTGTCCTTACTGCTTCAAGTATAAGACATCAGTGTTTGTAAAAGCCATGTTTCATTCTTGTGTTCTTTTTCTTCTACCCTGATTCCGTAATTCCTCTTTGCATATGAACATTAAGTTTTGGAATCTTTGCATACAAGCATGCAGTCAGCTAATTTTTCATGTAAACAGGTAGGTATCAGCTGAACCGTTTTCACTGCTGGACTAGATGGTCTTACATGAAAGACATCTTTCAGAAGATTTGATAATTTAAAACCTTGAGGGATTTTGGTGTCTCTCTTGAATTGATAGTATCTGAAGTCACAGGCTTAAGTAATACTGGGAATTTGAACCTAAACTCTCAAGACTGTCAGGGCTGTACCACTCTCCTGGGCATTTTATGTTAACTAGTTGAAACACTATTGAATATATTGAGTTTTGTTTATGAAGCTTAAATTTACTGGTTTGCCTCTTGTAAGCCTATAGATTTTGTTGGAAAACAAACCGCTGACAAAATATCTAAAAGTTAAGCTCTGCAACATACTGTTCATTAGTTTCTTTGAATATTGTGGAAGAGTACTAGACTGTGTATAAAAGAGAAAGTCCTCATAAGCATAGATTTTATGTATTATTAAAGAAAAGAATGACTGGTATTTCCTAATCACTAGAAGTCTTTAATATCCGTTTTAAAAGGTAAAGTTCAAAAATTCATAACAAAAAAAAAACTCAGTTAAAAGAATCTCTGTTAAAAGAACAGCAACAAAAAAAATAAACTAAAAGCCCCACAAACAAACAGACAAAACACACGCACAAAAAAAAAAACCAAAACAAAACAAAAAACAAAACCAGAAACAAGAACAAAACACGAAACCCAAATCATCTGGGGAAAACACTTTTTTAATTATTATCTACCTAAAACTGTATTCTAAATTGCCAAGCAGGTTAAGTTAAAACTGTATTTTTAAATTGTTCATAACATTATGTAATCTTCTCCCTGTCTTCTTTATATTATGAAAGTATTTAGCTTAATCCTCAAGCTTCCACTCTAAAATTTTTATATTTCAGTATCCTAAGCTTGGTAAAGTGGGAATTACTAAAATAAATAAGCAAATAAATAAGATTATCTCTCACTTCCACAATGTGAATCTGTGTTTTGTTCAACTGATCTTGCTACACCACTTCTTCCTAGTCAAAATGTTCTTTTTCCTCCTTCAACTAGTGAGATTGTCTTAAATATCATTACCCATTTCCTTTTACAGACTTCTGTGGACAAAATTTTCACTGTATCTGCAAAGCTCCCAGAGTAAATTAAATGTGAGTCCTCAATCTTAGGCATATCTCTCAATTACACACACCTGTGCTGCATCAATTAGCTTGTCTAATTCTTAGCAACAATAAATGGCCCACAAGTGTTCTCGATTAATTAAAATACTATCAGGCTTTTCTGAGTGCACTTCTAATGTATTCTAATACAGCAGTGTTGAGGGCAGCTATTCTTGGATAGACCTCTGGGTGTTAAATTGTCTTTTAAGCTCCCTGCAAAATGCTGCTGAATAATTTTTTTTTTCCTATTTTATTTCCATCAAGCACAGCTTTTGTTTTATTAGCTATTGTGAGGACTGTATGCTGTTAAATACAATCAAATATTGTACTGTAACATTTCTTATTTTAAATGAAAGGTTGTTGTTGCTGCTGCTGCTGCTGTTTACTTTTGACTGTAAAGCCAGACTGGACCTCTCTCATTAATGGCTTTATTTGATGTTAGTCTATCCAGAAAATAATTTCCTTGCATGGATGTAATGCATAGGCTGTTGTAGAATAGTAATTCATTTAGGTATTAGAAAAGCATGTTTAAATCATACTTATGTGCTCATGACCTTTCTAGCACAATGATTTAGGAGAGTTTTGCAAATTAACTACTTTATTCTGCACTCCCTGGAAACTCTCTGCTTGAAAAGCACCCTGGTAACTCTCAATTATTTTGTTTAATGATGCAATTCAACTTCTCTGGAAGGACTATTTTTAAAAAGCTATACTGCTAAGTACAGCTTTATAAATTATTTATAGAAAATTATTAGGACAATATCTTGCTTGGTGAGTTTCTAGAGTCAGTACCACTGAATTACCCATTGAAATTAACTCAACAAAGTTTATTCTTCTCTTTTTCTCTTCCAGAATCAAACTTTAGTATAAATTCATGCCAGAAGCTGTTTTAGAATTTTATGCAGAAATATTTTTCATTGCCTCACTGAATATTTCAAAGAGGGAGAAAACTCTTTCATTACTACCTTGCTTCTCTTCCTAATTAGCAATTTTAAAGCAGTCAGTTGTGTAATATGTACAAGTATTTGTCAGGCATTTTTATAATACACTGTCAGCCTAGAGTTAGGAAAGAATGAGCATAATTATAGAAATAATTACATAAATACTTAATAATTGAGTAAACTTACAATAAATAATAATTAACATGAACAATAAAAGGGAATCACAACTTTTTATTCTTTTGTAAAATATGCCTTTTAGTTCTCATTTTATTGACATGTTTCATGATCATTCTTAAAGATTTCAGTCCAATGTGTTATTAACATCAAGGGGAAATTCAGTGGGAACATCTTTTACAGAGTTTTTCTGAAATCCCTCCCAATCTGTTGCCTTGACAACACAACTGCTCTTCCTGGAGAGGACGCTTGCTTTATTTTTCTTGTCCCCAGAAAAAATAATTTCATAGCTTTATTGTTGCAAATACTGGTGGGAGGAGAAAAAAAGAAAAAAAGAAAAATAAGAAACAACACAAAACCAAAACCTAACTACAACAAACCAAAACCAAAAAGAAAAAACAACAAAAACAAAAACAAACCCACACTTCTGACTCGCTGTGTGAAGGAGGGCCTAGTATTTGAAGCTCATAGTCAATTCTTACAATAATCTCTAGTTTCTGCATATATTACCATTTGTATGGGATGTTTGAACTACGTGTACAAAAGGTGTCACTCCACTTCTTGTAACTTGTTAAAGAAAGTTGTTGTCATGCAGGTTTTTTCATCAACCATAATTCTTGGAATGTACTTTTGTATAAAAGACACAGTCTGAGAATGCTACCTGAATATATACTTAGCATATGCAAGCACTCCCTGGAGCTAGTTGCTGGCCGCCTAGCTTCATTTTAAGATCTCATGGGAACAGAAATTACATGGGATAACATTTCTTTGCCTGGTCAAGGCACAGCTAGCACAAACCAATGGAAATATATTTCTATTAACATGCAATCAGATTACAAAGGTGACTAGGCTAAGAAAAGAAAAAAAAAAAAAAAGACTCCATTCTTCTAGCACAAAAAGCAAAAGAAAGCTATCAGAGAGAACAAAATAATTTGTAAGAATAGGAGCACAGGTCCTACTCATTTTCTTTTTTACCACTGAGGCATTTAGTGTATTCATCTGAAAATAGAAATAACCCTATACAAAAGCAATGAGATTTGGAAATTGGTACTAGTGAGTAACACAAAGATAGTGTTATATGGGGGCAATATAATTTATAAAGGTGGTCTAATATTCCTTTCAAGCTCATGAAATGCAAATTTGCTATCAATATTTTAACCTTCTCTGACAACCACTTGTATTTTTTTTTCACTGACCCTTTTACATAAATTCTATAGCTGAATCAGAATAAGGAATGTATTATGCCTTTTCTCCTGCAGTTAAATCTCTAAAATCAGCAGTGTCCTTATAGGTGATTAGCTCTCATAGGAAGAATACTAGTAATACATCATAAGAAAGTTTCAGAAAGAATAAATACAGTGCAATGATATTCTTGAAATAATAAATGAAAACATTACCATTTTTCTAATGTAAATCAGGAAAAAGATAAGCAGTAATAAAAATTCAGACTCTAAAGAGGAGACGGTTGAGTTATATGAATTAATATTTTCATTTATATCTATTACAACAAACCCCATCTTTCTGCATCAAAATCTGCTCCAGTTTCTATCTTGACTATGTGTATGCACCAGAGTAAATTTGTTTCATTTTACAATATTCATCTTAACAAACACAATTTTTGTCTTAAATAATTAAACTATGAAAACCCTTACTTAATGCATTTCTTGAGAGTAAATTTGTAAAATATATTCACAGAATGGACACTTCCTGCAGATGGCCAGGAAAACATATTTGACATGGCCAACATTTAAAAGGAAAACAATGCTAAAATATCAGTTTTGTAAATGCTCAGTAGACTGTGTAATTGTATGTGGTCCTGTGACTACAGAAAAAGCTTGAGAATTTTAGGTATTCTAAAATCTTAAATGGACTTGGAATGAACATCAAAACTTGTAGACAGAATTCACCTGTGAATAGTAGGGGATTTCAGAATAGAGAAGAAAATGAAATTTCTCTGAATCTTATTCTAATGGTATTCTGCAACCTCTTTTATCATTTGAGAAGTATTCAATACTAACAGAAACGTGTTTAATTAAACTCTTTAGAGCAATTTACATTATGTCCTATTCTAGTTTTATTCTATTCTCACTGAATTCTTAACGAAAAGCTAGTGTAATAACAGATCATAAGGTAAGGGAGATATTTTATAAGTAACAGAATATATTTATATATAATATAGCCATCATGTTTTTCTCTAAACAAGATGTTAACTTTATGTGTGTTGAATTTCTCAGCTTGTTTAGAGTATAACATAGCACCAATGATACCATGATAGTAAACAAAGGAAATAAATCCTACTAGACTACATAGTTCACAAGACTTCCATAATACTTAATAAACGTGCAAGGTTTTTGCCCAATTCTGTTTTCAGGAAAAAAAATTATACTCTCTCAAGTGAGCGAACCGGAATTTAAACTATTTGGACAATTTGTCAGAGATCTGATCGAGCNTTCTAACTTCAGAAAGTGCTATTAATTAGAAGTACTGAACTGAAAAGTAAAATCACTGAACAGAATAAGTCCTGTTTTCACCCAAACCAGGACAACTTCAAAAGATATAGTTCTCTCTACTTGCCTTAGAAGATAATGGTTCTATATTCCATAGCATTTATTGTGATAAAAATTCTGCTTCTTCCTCCACTGCATAAATAGGGCCATTTTATTCAGTTTATCTCTGGTTTATTACACTGACCATTTCTTTGACAGAAGGAGGTATTTTGGAAGGCTTCTATAGTTTCTAAAAAAGTAACTTTTAATTTTAATATTTCTTATAGGATTTTTGACACTGAAACTTTTATTTAATAGCTTGACTTCCTTGTTATTGCCATGAAACAATGTTCTTCAACAACCGCACAGAAAAGATTTGTGACATCAGCCACTTTCAAAGTCATGGACAATTCTGTTCAGATCACAAATCACCTCTGCATATATATATATATATATATATACACTGTCTCTAGAGCACCGAACATCAGCATGTCTACCACTTAATGATATTTACCACCTGTGCTTTCTCTTCAGTCAATACTTTCTGGTCATAATCATGCAAAAAATGGGTCATTGTGCACATATGACCAGGATGTCATTGATGTGACCCCTACTCTTCACTAATTAAAACAAAACAAATAAACAAGTAAACAAAATTCCCAAACATAGCATAAAAGCAGAGATTTTGAATGTATAAAAGGCAATAAAATACATATTTAAATTTTTTCCCTTGATTTTGTCAATTGGAAATAATTTTTCAAACATCTTTCAAACTTTCTACAGTTAGTCAGGACATAAATTTTAATTCTTACTACAAGTGAAAAGAAATTTTCATTTTATAAGTAGTTTTTTCTACTGAAATATTTTAGATTTCTCCACAAGTGCTTCTTTCAGGAATTTGGCAAAGCAGCTAGACAAAGTCTGTAATGAATATAGGCAGTGATGTTCCATAAGATTTGATTTCCAGTAGAACAAGTAGATATCAAGGAAAAAAAAGGTATACTGTCTGGAAGCATTTTTAGGTGGCTAAAATAAAGCCAAAACTCACTAGATCAGCTTTGGCACACCTAATGGTTTGGACTGGCAGAAGGTGAAATGTTTATAAGCTATACTTGTCCAACTTCAGTGTTTTGTCCCCCAGCATAAAGTCTACCTAGACTGAGAGTCAGGATCCTTTACAGCCTATGACATACCTATGTAAGCCAGAATGTTAGGAGAATATTATTTTCCAGCTGATCACCCTGATGTACCTGTGAACCTGTGTTCCTTTTCTTGTCTTCAGAAAGCCCCCAAAAAGAGCTTTTTGTTGCCCTTTTTTGCTGTAGCTCCCTTCTCCAGTGCAGAATTACCTGCCCTGAAGCTGGTCTCTTCAACAATGACAAGATACCTAGTAGATAGGTGTACCTTTCTGCCTTGCTAGGAGACAGAAACACCTATTTTGGAGTGCTTGTAGCTTTAGTACTGTTTATAGTTGCTACTGAGCAGTCTTTACTTGAGTAGGTGATAGAAAATATAAATGAGATGGATGAAAAATGGGTCACAGACTGCTGTTTTGCCATTTCTTTCACTAAATAATGTAAAAGGAGGACAAATATATTATTGGTTTGCTTTGGAGAAAGCATAATTATTTTTTGTATATTTATCTTACTTCCTTTCTATTGCTTCCCATCATCCTTTAGTAAGGTACTTCTTTGAATAGGGAAATACTAGACAGAGTCAAGTGGAGAGCTACAAAGATGATTAAGGGACTGGAACATGTCTCTTATGAGAAGAGGCTGAGAGCCCTGGGACTGTCCAGCCTGGAAAAGAGAAGACCGAGAGGGCATCTTGTGAATGTTTACAAATACCTGAAGGTTGTGTGCCAAGTAGAAGAGGAGAGTCTCTTTTCAGTGGTGCCCTGTGATAGGACAAGAGGTAATGGTAGCAAGGTGAAACATGGGAAGTTCCACCTCAGCATGAGGAAAAACTTGTTTCCTGTGAGAGTGACAGAGCACTGGAACAGGCTGCCCAGAGACATTGTGGAGTCTCCTTCTCCAGAGACTTTCAAGACCTGCCTGGATCTGTTCCTGTGTGGCCTGCCCTAGGTGTTCCTGCATTGTCACAGGGGTTGGTGTCAATGATCTCCAGAGATGCCTTCCAACTCCTACCATTCTATGATTCTGTGATTCTTGGTTGACTTTTCATTCAAGCTCTTTGGCTGTTGAAATGAGGCTTACAAACTTAACATGGTATTTACTGACAACTCATAGAAACTGAGCCTGGTCCTCACTCTTGTCAAGCAAAGCTCTACAAGTGAAAATAAAATTCCTGAAGTGAATAAATTTGACAGTCACTATGAATATTATAGGAAAAATGTTTATACTAGTAAGGTATCCATGGACATATTCCTCTTACTGACACTGGAATAGCTAGGTCATTCCTAGACTAAAGCTAACAACATGAAGTTCATTTAATTTAGCCTGATAATGTTATAAATCTGATCAGAGTCATATGAAACACTACAGAACAATTCTGGAAGATCGAGCTTGTTTCATTCCAAATGCAGGTGACAATAAATTAAGTTCATATAGTATAATTTATGAAAATTAAATAAGCAATTGAAACAGAAAGCTGAGATTTATGAAACAGGAAAGTGGGATTTTTTAATGTTATTTAACACTGTTTTGTACTCATCAGTTTCTTGTTAAATGAATTCCTATAAATAGAAAAGTCTTTTTGTGGTCTCATGGCAGAGTTAGAAAGAACTAACTCAAGAGTAATGTTCTTAAAAATGGATAAAATCTAAACTACAAATACTGTATAGTTATATATCATTGCAAATCTTGCATGTTTATCAGTTTCAGGGAACTTGTATGGCATTAAAAAAAAAAAAAAAAAGAGAAAGAGAAAGAAAGAGAAAGAAGGTGATTTTCTTGTCTCAGATGATTAATGTTGTAGGCTGGAGGTTGCTTGCTAATAAATGTTGCATCTGATCTACCAGACTGCTTCAGCAGCCTATTGGGAGAACAAAAAGTCCTCTAGCCTTTTTTCAGACTTGCTGGTATCACATGGTGAGAGTCTAATAAATACAGAAACTATTATTTTGCATCATATTGGGAGAGTCTCTAACATGGCCAAATCCTGTTCAAGATTTTTCTGATGGTAATTATGAAGCTATTTGCTTTCTGAGGATATATTTCCATCAGCCAGTAGAATTAGAGTGGCTTCTGGCAAAAATAAGTAAATGAAAAACTAATTCTAATATACTAGAGCTCAGGATTGTCTCAGAAAAAAAAAAAAAAAAGTCTATATATGTCATAAGGTCTGAGTACCTTTAGAAAGGCAAGACAGTAAGGTTGGTCTTGATCAGAACAAAATGAAGTAGGAAAAAAATCCAGAAATAAGAGAGAGATACTATTGATATATTCATAGATGAAGACTGAATATTATTCCACATAGCAGAAATGCATTTGTATATTTTTTACCTGTAGTTTCATTTCCAACAGCACGTTAAAAAAAAAAGAAAATCTGGAGTAAACTGCTTCACATGTAAAATCATAACAATACAGCTTGTTTCTTGTCTCGACCTACCTCATAACCTAGAATTTGATTGAATTTGATTGAAGTTGTATTTGATGGGCAAAGTAAAATGATTGAACAGGACAGTTTTGAGCAAGATTTAATATTCTCTTCATTTTTCCTGGACAGGCAGATGCAATAACAACACAATGATTTGCTGTAGCAAAACTAGAGGCTTAACTGATGAGATATTAAAGCAAAGACGACTTTTATTTTTTAGGAAAAGAAATAGCACCCTTTAATGATTGAGCTGATAATCTTCACAGTTGTTAAGGACACTGACAGGAATATTTTCACCACAGTATATAGATACTAGCTGTCATTAATTAGTATTATCTAATGTCAAATTCCCACTCACCATACAGAAAATAAAGCACATAAAGAGCTTTTGTATATAACCTTCACAGATACTATTCTTATGAACTGTTTCATTAAAAGGCATAAGCCTCTGTTTATACTCTCTGATTCCCTTCTTTTCGGAGGTAAGAGGTATAAACATTGTTTAAAAGACACAGTGCACCATGGCCATGTAGATCTACAATCCCTCAAGGACATACCTGGAAGCATGTATCTTCTGCTCTAGGAGCCCAACCCTTCCAACACATGACACAGATAACTGGGTAGTGCTGTGCAATGAGAGAAGCTGATGTGGTCCTCTCTGATTAAACCCTTATGTGGATCAGTGCTAGGTTATGTGACAAAAGCTCATAAACTCATCTGAACACCCACAAACAGGTTCATAGAGACAATGTCAGGAGGGGAAGCCCAATTAATGCCCTCACCTGACTCCTCATAAGCCCATCAGATCATCAGATGATAGGCATCAAAAGCCAATCTCCACAAGCCCAGAGGAGCATAGGAATAATGGATTTGAACACATCCAGTGATGGAGCATCCACAACTTCCCTGGACAACACGTTCTAGTATCTCACCACCTCCAGAGTGAAGAATTTCCTTCTTATTTCCAATCTAAATTTACTCTCTTCCAGTTTCAAACCTTTACTTCTCATCCTCTCACTAGAGGCATTTGTAAAAAGTCCCTTCCCAGCTTTCTTGTAGGCTCCCTTCAGATACTGGAAGGCCACAAACATATCTCCCCAGAGCCTTCTTTTCTCCAGGCTGAACACATCCAACTCGCTCAGCGTGTCTTCATAGAAGAGGTGCTCCAGCCTTCTGATCATCTTTATATCCCTTCTCTGGGCAAGCTCCAATGTCAGTGGCTGGCAGGATCCATGTTAAGGACTCATTAAAGAACTTGTCCAGGCCTCTCCCAGCGCTGTCCCATGAGAGCCAACTGCCTTATTCTCCAGGTGTGAAACCCATCATGATGAGTCATCAGGATCAACACTCTGGCTCATCTTTCTAACAGAGGGGTCTGTGCTGTCTAGGGGGTGGGATACATTATGGAATTCAGGGGAAAAGCCGTTCATGATTGCACAGAATTTATCAGGGCATGTTTAGGGGAGGAACTAAAAGCAGGAAAAGGGAGAGGTTTATGTAATTTGGGGAAGAACAAGTGAGGGAAAATGAAAAGCTAAGGAGACGAAAAAAAGCCATTTGAACATAAATATTTCTCTGGTCGCTACACTTGCCTGGCTGTTGTGATCTGGGAAGCCAGCAGCTGGGGAGACTGAGATCCAAGGACAGCCACTGGGCAAACTGAGGGTCTAAACTCTGTCACTAGATCGTACCTTGTACATACATATATATATTTACACTATTAGATCTCCATCCTCCTCAGCCAGAGACTAGCATGAAGTCATTGGTATTGTCAGTGATTGTGTGACGTGTGTGTCCACCTGCGATTTGTGCCACCACTGTAATTAGGTGGTATATGTGTGCCCTGTGCACATCGCCCCACTGGAAATACATCTTCAGCCTCACCAGTGGTTGAGCCAGGGGGCATGGAGTGGCAGTAACCTGATGTCTCTCAGGACGTTGCATCTGGCATGATACACATTTTCCTCTAACATAGTGTACTAAAATATATATATGAAAAAAGGCTTATGAATGGCATATCCTAAAAATAATTTAGATATATGTTATTAATGAACATAAAATCTGTTTACTGAAACATTCCGTATTTATAAACATATAGCAGCTTCTCAGAATCATTAGAAGAACTCATTATCTAAATACTACATTTTTTTTTCCATTTTCTAAAGGGGTAAAATTTTATCAAACCGTTCAGGTTCCCTCTGAGTTTTAGTTTAATTCCAAAGGAAAGTCCACCAACAGACTTTTTATGCTCTTCTCATATTTATCTTTTTGTTTGCTTTTTTTTCAAGTACTCCTGAAGACTTTTCTTAGCAGCAGAGGCCAAGGCATAAGGAAGATGAACACTAAGAGAGAAGAGGTTTTTCAGTTCTATGAACAATCTCATTTCCTGTTCATAAAACTTTATAAGGTTTTAATATGCTCCTGACTTCATATATGCATTTTAGTTGAAGAGAATTTTCAGAATCTTACCAGTATTTTTCACAGTCTAATTTTTTAATGTCTATGTATCTGAACAAATAATGTAAGTTTAAAATGTTCAGAATAGGTTTAGAGTAGCATTGTTTACATGAAATGTAATACTGAAATACAGTATGGGGAAATATGCAATAAATATTTCTGTAAAATACACAGGATATGATATTAGCTTAAATGATGTGTCAAGAATGCATAACAAAATATAAAGTAGCTGCCACAAACATTTAGTTGTTACAAAGAGAAAACATGTACGACTTTTTTCACTGATATTAATAATAAGTAATCACTGAACAATTTTATATGAATTACCAGAAGATTAACAATATCTAAGGAAGATAAAGGTACCATACTTTCTTCTACACTTTTGGTTGTTTGGGGTTTTTTTTGTTTTTTCTTGCTTTGTTTGTTTGTTTGGTTGGTTTTGTTAGTTTTGGTTTGGGTTTTGTGTGTGGGGGGGTTTGTCTTCTTTTGTTCTGTTTTATTTTATAATTGCTTTAACCATGAAATTAACCTTGAAAATATTACAGACTACTCTACAGATCACATTTAAATTTGGTAAAGACAGGAAGCAAAAAGCAAAATTTTAGAGTTCATGTCCATGTGAACAACAAAACATAGTTGTAAAAAATTTTCTTTATACTATAATCAATATAAAATTGGGGAATTGGTTTCCTATCAGAGTACGGAGACACTCATTATAATAATTTAGAATTCTTTTGAGTTTTAAAAATATTTTAGAAATTTTAGGGTATGTTTTCAATATATGTGTGCAGAAAATCCATGAATATTCATAAGTTACCTGTATCAGTGACATTGATGATGGGACAGAGTGTCTTCTCAACATGTTTGCTGATGACACAAAACTGGGAGGATTGGCAGGTGCACCTGAAGGCTGTGCGACCACCCAGTGAGACTTGGACAGACTGGAGAACTGGCCAAAGCTGAACCTAATGAGGTTCAACCAGGATAAGTGCAGAGTCCTGCATCCGGGAAAGAATAATAAAGTACACCAGTACAGACTGGGAGGTGGTCTGCTGGAGGGCAGCCCTGTGGAGAAGGACTTAGGAGTCCTGGCAGACAACGAGTTCTCCATGGCACAGCAATGTGCCCTTGTGGCCACAAAGGCCAATGGTTTCCTGGGGCGCATTAAGAGGAGCATATCCAGCAGATCAAGGAAGGTTCTGCTCCCCCTCTACTCTGCACTGGTGAAACCTCACCTGGAGTATTGCATCCAGTTCTGGGCTCCCCAGTTCAAGAGAGACAGGGATCTGCTCGAGAGAGTCCAATGGAGGGTTACAAGGATGATGAAGGGACTGGGACACATGCCTTATGAGGAAAGGCTGAGACACCTGGGTCTCTTTAGTCTGGAGAAGAGAAGACTGAGAGGGGAATTGATAAATGTTTATAAATACATGAGGGCTGAGTGTCAAGAGGAAAGGGACAGCCTCTTCTCACTCGTGCCCTGTGATAGGACAAGGGGGAATGGATGTAAGCTGGAGCACAGGAGGTTCCACCTTAACATGAGGAGGAACTTCTTTACTGTAAGGGTCACAGAGCAATGGAATGGGCTCCCCAGAGAGATTCCAAGGTCCCTTCCAACCCCTGACATCCTGTGATACCTGTGATCACTGCCAGCAGCAGACACTGGCTGTGAAAACATGCTGTTAACTTCAGAAAGTGCAGTTAGTTAGAAGATCTGAACTGAAAAGTAAAATCACTGAACAGAACCAGCTCTGTTCTCACTCAAACCAGGACAGAGGAAATAGGTTTAAGTCTTAATCTAAAAAGTAAAACAACACCAATACTGGTAATGTTGAAAAAAGGAAAACAGCAGATTAATCAGTCTTTACCATTTTGTTGTTGTTTGGTTTTATTTTTGTTTCCTTTTCTTTGTTTGTTTTTCCTATTTTGTTTTTGTTTAGGTTTTTTGTTGTTTTTGTTTGTTTTTTTTTTCTTTCAGAAATAACAGAGTTTTAACTAAGTTCTAAGATTTATCATTCAACATATTACTCAAATATTCATATTGGACCTGATGCTGTTTCTATTAAATTTAATGGCACAATACCCATAGATTTCCAAGTAGACAGAACTGGGCCTATTATACATTATTTATATATAAAATCAAAACAGAATGATTAGTGAAGCATTTTTCAATGTATCTTTTCATATTTTCAAATAAGTATATTAATTATCTTGATTATTTCCACAGAGAATAATTAAAGACATCTCTGAAGCTATTATCAGTGCAAATATTAGAAAGATGGAATATATAAACAGATTACACTAACAAAATATCTTCAGGCAATTTGAGTAATTATCATACATACTGCTGCTGGAGGGTTGCCTACTTTTAGAGGCCTACACCTGCTACTTTAAACTCACTTTTAGCTCTGAACTTGCTGTAAGACATTACTTTACCACATACAGTGAGGACCAAGTGTTTAATCTGCACTTCAGGATTAAAAGCATTTTCCCAGCAAAATCATTAAGTGTATCACACAAATACTGGTTACTAGGTTGCATATATAAATTAACAGAATAGAACATCAATAAAATTTCCAAATCTAAAAGAATAGAAATCTAAGAATTTCCAGCTTCATGGAATGCATTTAATCTTAATTCTTATTTCAGCCTGACTCTTTATTGTGCCATAAAAGATAAATCTGTAGCTATCTATTAAAGATGTCCATATTGTTTTCACATCTCATGAAAATCGCATGGAGTCGAATATCAATTTGAAACTGTAGTTGTAATTCAGTTCAGTTAAAAGTACTCAGGACTTCATGAGTCGTAAGATATATCTGTCAACCTGTATCAATTTTGTGGATTCCATATCTGATTTCAGGTGATATTCAACACCTGTTTTAGTCTTTTTTGGTGTCTTTTTGGTGTTTTGTTTTGTTTCTGTTTAGTTTGGTTATTGGTTCCAGACATTTAAACAGAGGTATCAGGTGTAAATATTCGTATTTAAGTCTTATTTACAATCATTGATGATCTCTAAACAATGCAATCAATGAAGCATGGGCAGTGATTCAGCTGGCAAACCACAAAGGATTTAAAATAATTTGTTTTTAATTAGGTATCTAGAATCATCTAAGATGCCTTATGGTGTCCTAAATTCCCGAATGAGACTAGCATATATGATATTAATTGCACAGGAGATGTGCCCTTTTGATTTGGCTGAAAGGAGTATCATTGGTCAACTTGAAAGGTATAAACAGGCTATCTGTGTTCAAGCAGCTGAATGGTGCTATAACGTTCCCTGACCTGAACTGATCCTTCAGGGTAAACTGAGTTTTCCCTTGACTGTGTTGATCTGACTTTATCTACATATGTAGATGTCCAGGTGAGTTTATATGGAGCTGGATCCCACCTAAAGGGATGTTGCAACATAATATAAATTGATACATGCATGCACCAGTTTGAGGATAGACATCTGCTGCTAAGCTGGTCAACTGAGAATTCTAGAAAGACAAATAGTCACTTCAAAAGTTTCATTATCATCTGGCGCATGCAGGCAACTCAGCCTTGATTTTCCTGTCTATGTCCCTATCTATGCAGGATCAACACACAGGGAGCTGTGTAGATGGCTCAACCTTGAGTTGTCCATAAGTCCCAAACAAAACAGGGCCATGCTGCACCACACAAAGAACAGAAACATGAGCTGAGCCTTGAAATTCCTCAACAAATGGTATTTTCTGAGTCCAAATTCAAACCACTATGTGGTTTCCTGAGATAGTAAGATAAGGAGAGCATGAAGGTCTTCAGTGGTGGTTTCAGGTGACAACTTTTGTGTATCCAGAGGGCATAATCCAATCAGGCATAGTTTTGTCACAGCCACAGGCAGGGTTTCAGCCACAGCCTTTTGTATTCAAACTGTATAATCAGTCACAAAAACGGGGATAAAAGTGCTAAGGTTTAATTTAGTTTTGGGAGTCGCCTCTCCAACACTCAACTGTAAGAAGACCCTTCCCCCTTTGTCAGGATGTCAGCCAAGGTGATTTTTCTAATACTGAGAGGCTTTACCTGGAATGGTAAGTGAATATTTAGCATGCTGTAAGTTTACAAACACAGGTGATTAACACATGTATAATATTGAGCATACTTTCTAATTTCTTATAGTGTATTCTTGCTTTTAGGTTGTAATAGTGCATTCCTCCATTGTATCCATAAAAACCTGCATTAGTGGTGTATTAGACTTCAGATAAATCATTTGCTTAAACCTCACAGTCCAGTATCTTTATGCCACAACTACTGTCAAGTTACAGAGAAAAAAAGGCTTTCCTGAATCTCTCTATGATTTCTACTAGACATGATAGATTTTTTTTCTCAGCAGCAAATAACAACATCCTGAATATAGGAGCATCTTCAATTAACTTTCTTAGAACATCTTAGATCATGATCTTAGAACAATGCCGTGGCACATCCTTGTTCAGAAAAGATCCAAAAATAGGTATTCCATTATATATCTAATGGTAGATGACAGTAAACCACATTTCTATACTACTTATGAAATCCAATAAATCAGAATAGTTAAAGCTATCTATAATTCAATTGTTCTTTTTGTAAATATATAGCCTTTTGTATACCGCCTCATGACAATACAAAAATATTTAGTAGATAATGTTGTATCCCTCTGTTTAACTTCATTAATGATACATTTTTTACACTGTATCAGAAAGCAGTCTAATTAACTCATTGTTAACTTCATACGTCCTTGATACAGTTGTAAAATCAATACATGAAATAGCTTATCATTTTCTGATATTACAGAAAGATACTAATTCTAAATAGTATATTACTACTATATGTCAGGTAAAAAATGTAAAAGATAGCTGGACACTTGTCTTGAAAAAGTAATTTCTTAGACTCCTGTCATATCTTGAAAAGCTATCCATGGGGATATGATACATTATCAGTTTTTCTCCATTTATTTTTTTGTGTCACCATAAATTAAATATGCTAATTATGCTGCATACTGAAATTGTAAATCAAAAGCTGCAGTCCTGACCTAATATACCATTCTTGTTTGCATGAACTTAATTCCCTACACTGTGAAGACTCATTGGCATGTTTAACTTCCTGTACCACAATATCTTTAATACAACGTGAAGGTAAACATATAAATAAATCTCATTTAGGAATGACATGCTAAGACAATAGTAGTAAATAGACACCTCATATATACAGTACATGCTATTCTGTACTTCACTGATTATCAGATAGAATCTGTTGAGCATAATAGGTTTACAAAATAGTAAACTCACTAAAGTAGCTCAAAATTCAATGAGTTTTAAATAAGACTGTTTGCACATTTATATCTCGTTTTCTGTGTCATCCAATAACATATCACAGACTTTCAGCATTTCTCTCAGTAGAAAGAGAAACAACTCTTCAGATTTCAAGTCTTTCAAATTCAGTTGAGAAAGTCCTTGAATTAAAGACAAATAGGTCCCTGTGGCTCCTAAGTGTTGAGAAGAACTTCTCTAAGTCCTTAGCATAAAAGTAAATGATACATTGGAAAAAAAA
>VWZY01010391.1:119556-146436 GCA_013399075.1 Chloroceryle aenea
AAGAAAAGAAAAGAAAAAAAAAAAAAAAAAAAAAAAAAAAAAAAAAAGGGGAAAAAAAAGTGGACTATGAAAGGCTTAGATTTTTTCCTTTTGACTATTCTAGTAGTAATGAAAACAAAGTATGAGTGCTGTGTCTGCAACTGGTTAGTACTTGACACTAAAACTCAGGTCATTGATTTCTACCTGAAGAATTTAAGAAGGGACCCAAAAGGAACTGACAACTGTGCTGGAATTAAAACTTGTCTTCTTCTCAAGATGGGTTGTTATGAGTATGGAGTCCAAACAATGCTAGAAGAAGGTTCACTGGCATTTGAAAATGAGATGCGTCAAAAAATAATAGTGAAACAGCCTACAAGACAGAGACATATGTGATTGTTACAACTATTTTTAAAGTTGTTTATTCATTGCACAAAAGAAAGATGAATTCTAAGAAATGTTGTGACCTACATTTTATCTACTTGACAAGCAGGTTGCATTTTTGCATCTTTTAGAAATATATTGCAACACACCATAAAGATCACTGACCAAAATAAATAGTACTGCATGAATATGGACCTTTAATGCATTGCATGTTGAGAGAAATTCTTAAAGAACAGATGACCTGAAGAGATATGACCTACATCAAGCTCTGCAGCTGTTTGCTTTGTGATGCATGCAGGTAAGTTGAGTATCATTGTTATTGTACCCACAGACTCTAAAAAATCATTATGTAGGCTGTTACTGTAAAAATCCTATAACACCTTCATAAGAACATGAAGATACACTTTTCTAACAAACAAAAAACAAACACAAAAAACCCTATAATACCAGCTCACATTTATTGATACTAAGCTATCTGAAACATGGTTTCTAGTTGTGTTTCCAGCCCTTTTGATAGATTATCACAGTTAAAGAAGCAAGGAAGATGTTCTTTCCTGTTCTGCAGCTGTTCAGGCATACTTTTACATATTGATCCTTATTGTTCTTGTCTTCTAGGAAGGACAGGTCAGTTTCCTATGCTGCAGAGGAGAGGAAGATGCTAAAAAGGGATAAAGAGAAAATGGAATTGTAACTGAGTGTCTGTGCTGCACCTGAACTGCATACATGCTGCTAGAGTTCCCTTCAAGGTCAATATTAAGGCCAGTGAAAAAGTCAAATGCAGTCTGTGATAATTCAGCTGGAATGCTACCTATTTCTTGTTGATCACTGATTCTTATTTCATTATCCTAATTGTAATTGCAAAGGTATTCCTCAGGCTGTATTTGAAAAGGGGTATTGGAGGCAGTTGGTTATGGAGACTGATATTTTATATCGAGTAATGTGTTTGTTGACATTGTGTCACCATTTATACCAGTTTCAAACTATTGCTTCAAATTTCATGTTTTCCTGTGATGACCATTTCGTACAGTCTGATAATTCTACCTATGTCAGGAGTATATTCTGCAGTTTTATCTATGAGGAAATTTTTTTTCACATTGTAGGTCATCTGATGTGCAATTCAGCTGTATCCCAGTTATAGGGAAAATTATGAGGTAAGTCCTATGGAAGGTATGAAGGGCAAGCTAACTGGGAATCACCAGCAATTGCAAATTCTTCTAGATAATCCTGATTTCTTTCCATGATAAAGTGCCTGGATAAAGGGAGTAGTACATATGATTTACCTTGAGTTTAGCAAGGCTTTTCACACAGTTACCTAGCAAAATTTAAGAAATATTAATTGGATGAATGGACTACAAGGTGGATGAAAACCTCACAGGACTACTTTTTGACCACTGGATTCAAATGGCAGATCAAAGCTTTGTCATCTAACCGGTACTAAGCTGCAAGTGTCATGCTTGGATAAGCACTGTAACTGACACTGCTTAATGTCATCATCAACAGTTTGAAATATGGGACAAAATGCACCATCATTATATTTGTGAATAAGTCAAACTGTGAGGAGTGATTAGTGTGATAGATAGCAGAGCTGCCAGTCAGAGGTATCACAGAAAGTTGGAAGAATAGCTCAACAAAAATTTCATAAAGTTCAGCAAAGAGAGATGTCAAACCTTGTTCCTCAGACAGCACCCCCTGGCATCAGTGCAAGATGGTTAACAGACTAGCACAGACAGATTTGCAGAAAGGAACTGAGAGTTCTGGTGAATGACACTTTAAATTTAGTCAGGAGAATGGCTTTGCAGCAATAAAGACTAACTATATGCTGGCTGAACTAGCAAGTGTGTGTAAACAGGTTGAGAGAGCTGTGAAATCATCTCTACTCAGGACTGGTGAGGTTGCATCTATAAATGCTGCATTCAGATTTCATCTTCCCCATACAATGAAGAGAATGACAAACCTGAGAAAGTCCAAAAGAAAATCATTAAATCAATTAGGGCTCTAGACAAAATGATATACAAGGAAAGGCTGAAGAAATTGTGTTCATTTGACTTGGAGAAGGGAAAGCTCAGAGAAAAATGTAATTGGAGTCTTCCAGTACTTAACAGAACAATTATGGAGCGGATAGGAGTTAACTCTTTTCAGGGTTGCTTAGTGAAAGGACAAGAGGCAAGGGTAACAGGCTGAAGCAAAGGAAATGCCTATTGGGCACTGGGAAAAAAGTCACAGTGAGAAGAATAAAAACATGGAGCCCAGATAAATTCATTCCTCTTGGAGATTATAAAAGTTCATTTGGACAAGTTTACAAGTACCTTGACCTAACTTGGAATCTGGTTTTGCTTTGAAAAGGAGGTTCAACTTAATCAACTCCCACCTTCTAATCTGCATTTTTCTGTAATTCTGTCATTATAACACAACAGGATTACATTATAAGAATAAAATATGAAATGCAAAAACTGCCTAAAACTCAGGCAATTTAGAATCATAGAACTGTCAAGTTTGGAAGGCATCTTATAGATCATCTAGTTCTAACACCCCTGCCAATGGCAGGGACACCTCCCACTAGAACAGGTTGCTCAGAGTTCCATGCAGCCTGGTCTTAATACTCCCCAAGGATGGCGCTTCCACCACCTCTCTGACAACCCATTCCAGTGTCTCACCACACTCAGGGTGAAGAAATTCTTCCTAATGTCTAACCTGAATCAACCTATCTCTAGTTTTAATACATTCCAGGTAGTCCTATCACTGCCCAACAGCCTAAAAAGTCCCTCCCCAGCTTTCTTGTAGGCCCCCTTAAAATACTGGAAGGCCACAATAAGGTCCCCCTGGAGCCTTCTCTTCCCCAGACTGAACAATCCCANGATGTTAAACAAGATAGGTCCCAGTACAGATCCTTGAGGGACTCAGCTTGTCACTGATCTCCACTTGCATATGGAACCATTGACAACCACTCTTTGGGAGCGGCCATCAAGACAGTTCTTTATCCACTGAATTGTCCATTCATCAAACCCATATTTCACTAGCTTGTTTTTATTCTTGCCAGAATAAAACTATCATGGTTTGCTTTTGTGTTGTTTCTTTTTAAAAACTCCTTACTATATGACTATTTTAATTTTATTATTGCTATAGAATATCTGAAATACAGGAAAGTAAGATAGTTTCACCACCTTTAAATTCCCAGCCTATGTTGGTTGTACCAAGAACAGAAATACTATATCTTCTGTCAGAGTTCTGCTTTCCTTGGTTATTTCTCCATCAACTGGGACCAGTCAAATTAAAATCTGTTGCTTTTCAGACTACTTATTTTTCCTCCTAAAGTTAAATAAGGTTCATTTTACTTTTTTTCTTTTTATTTACTTATCCTTTTTTCTTATCAGTGGTATATGTCTTAGGTTTCTGCATTCATTTGATGAGGAGTTTCCCTGTAAAGCCTTTAAAGTTTTCAAGTCTCTTGAAAGCTTTTAAAGACAGATATAATTCAGCCTTTGAGCTCTTGTTTGTCTTCTCAAATCCCCTCATCTTTCACAAGTGCTATGTATCATGTATTGGAATAAAAGTATTTGTACTGTACTATAAAATAATAACTCCTTCCTTATGAAACTTCAGATTTTCCTGACCTGCTATGGCTTTTTTCCTCAAAGTTGAACCCCAATTGCCTTATGAGCCACTATACAATATACTGTCAGTAAGATGCTGATTCTTAGGCTTAAATTTGTCGCTGTCCCATCCTTTCCATTCATCTCAATGTAAAAAGATACATGCTGGTTTAATTGTAATTCTGAATGCTAAATTTTAAAACTTTGACATAAAAAAAAAAAATTAGAATCAAATGAAATTATGGTGAATACTATGACCAATCATACACGAGCCGACTTTTGAGTTGGTTTTTTTTCCTATCTTTCTGCTGCTTCAAAAGTAACATGGTGCATAATTTTACTTTTAATTATTATTATGCCCCATATCTTAACTAAGCAGTTATTAAATCTATTGTCAGAAAAAAAATGTTTAACATTCCTCAAAAAAAAAAAAAAAAAAAAAAAAAAAAAAAGAAGCAGATTCACCTAGAAGTATTTTGATGTGATATTTTCAGTCAATTGCATTTCTCAACACAGATTCAACTCAGCCCTAAACTGCATCATGTCAGATTACCATCAGGCCAACAAGTTCAAAAATATTCTGAATAACTGTTATGGAAAATACAATAAATATTATAAGATTAGTTAGAATAATAATTACTCAAGAAAGCTATGTGTCGAATAGAGAAATAAACAACAAATTGATGAATTATTAGCAGCATTAAGGCTAAATAAAGCTAATGACAATTTATAATCCAGAACAGTGTATTATGTGGGTATAATACTATATGTGGGTATAATTTGTTCTGTGGGTGTAATGTATATTGTGGGTGATGTGATGGTCAGAGACTGTCTTGGGCTTAGTGACTGTGGAATGATAAGAGTTGTCAATGAAAAATCACTATCATGGACTTCCAGAGGGCAGACTTTGGCCTCTCCTGGACACTGTTTGAGAGAATCCCTTGGAAGACAGTCTTGAAGGGCAAAGGGGTCCAGGAAGGCTGGACAGTCTTCAAGAAGGAACATTTAGAGATGCAGGAGCAGGATTTCCCCATAATATGAGCTGTTGGGGAAGATGACTGGCATGGCTGAACAGGTTGCTGAGAGAGTGTTGAGGGAGCTAGCACAGGAGCTTGACTAGCCACTACCATTTTCAGCAGTCCTGGTTAACAGGGTAGGTTCCAGATGACTAAAGGCTTGACAATGTGATGCCCATCTGCAAGAAAGACCATAAAGAGGATCCAGGAAACCACAGGCCTGTCAGTCTGACCTCAGTACCAGGGAAGATTATGGAAAGGTTCATCTTGTGTGCACTCATATGCCATGTAGAAGACAGCCAGGGAATCCGGCCCAGCCAGCATGGGTTCATGAAAGGTAGGTCCTACTTGATTAACTTGATCTCCTGACAAGATATCCTGCCTAGTGGATGAGGGAGGGACCTTGATTATTGTCTACCTACACTTCAGTAAAGCCTTTAACACCATTTCCCACTAGAGAAGCTGGTGGATCATGGCTTAGACAAGGGTACTCTTCACTGAGTTAAAAACTGTCTGGATGGCTGAGCCCAGAGAGTTATGGTGAATGGACTTAAATCCATTTGGTGGAGGGTCACAAGTAGTGCTTCATGGGGATCAGTTTTGGAGCCAGTCTTGTTTAATATCTTTATCAACAGTCTGGATAAGGGGATTGAGCACACCCTCAATAAGTTTGCAGATGACACCAAACTGGGTGGGAATATTGAATTGTTTGAGGGTAGAGAGGTTTTGCAGAGGGATCTGGATAGGATGGATCAATGGGCCAACTGCCAGGTCCTGCAGTCAGGCCACAAAAAAACTAAGCAACAGTACAGTCGGGGAAGTGTCTGGAAGGCTTCCTGGTAGAAAAGAATCTGGGTATGCTGGTGGACAGACAGCTGAACATGAGCCAGCAGTGTGCCCAAGAGGCCACAAAGGCCAACAGCATCCTGGCTTCTATTAACAATAGTGTATCCAGCAGGAATAGGGAAGTGATTGCACCCTTGTACTCAGCACTGGTGAGGCCACAGTTTGAGTACTGTGTTTTGGACACTGGAGTATAAGAAAGATATTGAGGTGCTGGAGCAGTTCCAGAGAAGTCCAACAAAGATGATGAGGTGTCTGGAGAACATATCTTATGAGGAGCAGCTGAGGGAAATGAGATTGTTTAGTATGGAGAAGAGGAAGCTGAGGACATGTTTTAGTGGTCACACTAATGTTGGGTTGATGGTTGGACCTGATGATCTTAGTGGTCTTTTCCAACCTTAAAGATTCTGTGATTCTATCATCCAATAATGTCCCAGTCCTATAAACTTTCCAATGCATAAGAAATCATTGTTCATGTAGAGAGAAACAAACCCCTTTTCAGGTACTTGTATATGTATTTGCTTCTCTTTCATTTACACGAAGAGCTTAATGAGGAAGAAATTGCACAAAAGCTTCTTTTACAGGATCTTATTTGGAGGAGAATTTTATCCTAAAATAATTAAAACTTATTTGAATGAAACAATGCATGAGATTAAGGACTTCTGCAAGAGGTTTTAGCCCTGGCATTGATGGTCTACACTACTACTTCATATAACTTCTACATATTATTAAAAAAAAAAAATTATAGAAAGTGTGGAAATATAAAAATCTCTACATTTTTTTTTAAGCTAACAAGACAGTCCCTGACGTCCCAAGAAACTGTGCTATATCATAGCATGGACCATAAATTTAAGTAGAAAATTGCTACACATCACTCAGGAAACGTTTTAAGACATTTTTTGACCTTCTTTTTACTGTGTGTGCTTGTATGCATCCATTTTTATTTTGGTTTTGTTTGAAAAGAGGTTGTAAGCAAGAACAATAAGAGTATTTTCTTTTCCTAGTAACTTAAGAACTGACATTAAGCACTTGCCCATAAAAATCCTCAGCAAATGGAGATGCTCTGAAAACACTTAAGGAAACAAAATGTTCCTTGTTATAGAAATTTATTCAGGAAAAAGAAATATGAATTATTCAGAAAACTCCTAAGGTTTGGAACAAGTTGTTTATGAACGATTCATGACCATGATAACACAAATGAGAATCTAAAAGTTCTCAAATATTATTTATGCTACAGTGTTAAAGGTCTAACTTAAAAGATGATTGACTGGATAGACAAGCAGTTAAGACCAATTGTCAAGGTAAAAAATCTGAAAAGCCATGGATTTTTCATACTTAAGGAGATATCACTTCAGTTGAAAGAGGAAATATGGTGATATACATTATTTAAATTAATTGTACTTGACATTGTAAAATTTTAATGTCAATTGTAACACCATTTTCTCTAATACTTAAATGAAAGTTGTCTCTGAAAAAGCATAACAAAATAAAATAGTTTAGTAAATTTAACATATTGAGCTTTGTTTCTGAATGTTAATCTCATGATTTAGCCAAGTAACAAATACAAAATATTACATAATATTATATAAGGCTGTTGTACTTATTGTCAAAGTTCCTAATATGTATTTACGAATAACTATTTTATCTTCCTTCACATTGTAAATGCTTGTTTTATCATACTGTATATTGAACTCTTCTGGGTACAGAAGGAGCAAGCAGAGTTCCTGTAACTGTCTGTATGAGAGTTGTGTTGATTTTGATAACAACTCATAATATTTTTAAACATTTTCTAATTTTTATTCATTTAATATGATAGTTTGAGGACTTATTTGACTGTGGAAGGAAAGAATAGTGTCCTTTGTACTTTTCTTGAGTGCAGACTATGAGTTCAGTAATTTGTACTATATACTATTTCTAGATATTAGAGTAAAATAAATGAGCAACATACAACTCTTCAGTGGAAAACCAGTGGCACAGTTATAATAAATGTTGGTTGAAAAATATGTCAATATTGTAAAGCAACTATTTATTAAAAAACCCTAATGTTTGCTTTGAACACTATTAGGTTTAGGGAGCCAAAACAAATAACTTGGCATTTCCAGAGAGGTTTGTAAAATGATAAATTGTCAAGAAAATAAGCACCTTGATCATCACTGTTTTCTGGAAAAGACATAGTTTATCAATGTCACTGCTGTAATCACAAAGTGACTGAAGAAATTATGTCCACACTTTTTCCTAGAAAACTTTATATAATGGCAAATATTTGAGTCTCCTCTTTAGGGTCATCTAACAGATTATCCAGAAAATATTCTAAAAGGCTTTAAATTAAAGGTCTCATATTAGAATCATGCCTCCCATTTGTCACTGTTTACGTTTTTTCTCTTTGATAACATTCTTCTAAAAAACAAACTTTGTTTTTGGCTTAGGATGTGAATACAATTACATATATGTTATACACTTTCGGTCTTCCCCATCTCCTTATGTGTTTTCTGATATGTACCTCCAAGGAAACTTTAAGTATCTAAGAAGACATAACTACAAACCAGGTTAAACTACTTTGAACTACACGTAAAATTAAAAAGTTTTCTGATTTGATCAGAATTAATTATTGTTTTTAAATGTCGTTTTGTGTTCCACTCATATTAAGATAAAACTATAGAATATTTTCTATATGACAAAAATATACTTTTACTTCTACTGTGGTGTTGTACTATAAAATTTAACCTTATAAGTAGGTATGTAAAATGTTTATAGTGAGAAGGGGTAGTGGAAATAGACAATGATAGCTCAGTTAAAACACAATCCCAAAAATATGTTATAGCACTCTATGAGCAGTAAGATCATTTGTCCATCTGTGGACCATATACCAATTTTATAAAGTCTCCCTTTCTTTAGATTCTGTTGCATTTATTGATCATTTGTAGATTTCTTGGAAAAGTTATGACATTTCAAATGGTGGTAAATACCTGTATTCAGGCCACTAAACCTTTCTCTGAGGTGCTGAGTAGACTTACTTTCTCAATTTCATTAACTGTTTTGGCTAACCACTCCAGCAACTACAGCAGACACTTCAGTAACTAGCTCACATGAAAACACAGGTTTAGGCCTGAATATAGGTAGTTAGTGTCTTTTGATAAAACATTGAATATATCTTCAAAGGGATGAAAGATAACAATACATTATTTAAGGGACAATTGTGCTCTCTCAGAATGACAGGTGGAGACCAGGCAAGATACCTAACAGTGCCTAAAATGATGTTGGGCTTTCAATTTTAAGAAAATTTTAAGTTTTGCTCAAAGGATTAGGAGTGCAATTTGATTGCTTGCACATTGGTGCTTTGTGTTTTTTGAGGTAACAATGAATATTATAGCTCACTTGCAGCTGCATTTCAGAAAGCATTGGGTATTTAGCAAGTTTTTTGTCATATATAGTAGTTAGTGGGTATCTTTGACATCCCATACCATCTTGTGTGACAGTAGACTTTTAGGTATTGACCTAAACACTCACAGAATTAATATTGTGAGAAGCTGTGGCATGTATTGCTCAAACAGGATATATTTAATCATCTAAAGATCATATCTGTGGGTTTTTTTTTGGTGGTTTATATTTTGTTTGTTCATTTTGTTTTTGTTTTTGTTTTCTGAATGATAGTTTTCTAGTCATCAGTTCATATGGAAAAACATAGGAGACTACAAATACAAGAGAAGAGAGGAGAAATACTGCTCATATTCATTATTTTTTTTACTTATTTTGTTTCTTCTGTCTCTGAACTTAATCTAGTGCGACAGTACACAACAGTAGACCTTGTAGACCACTTTGATTACTAGTCACATTTCTGTAAGCAATATCACTATGAGATTTTAAATTCCATTGTAACTGTTACATATCCACAGTGGTTTTGACAACTTCGTATTTTGAGTAAACTTTAGATAAATTATTTGCTTGCAGATCAAAAATAACTATCAGGTTGCCTAGAGGGAAAAAATAACACTAAATAAATAAGACTTTTATTTATTTTATCTTAGTAAAATGTCAGGCAGGAGGGCTCTGATGCTTGGCATTTTGATGTTTGTGTCAGCATAACATCAAGAAGTACCATACCACTTTTTAGTACTGCAATAACTATTACTACAAAAAATTATGTCAATGGAATACAAGATATGGGTATTTTAATGCATTTATCTATAGAAGGACATCTAGTGTTATTTGAGTCTTCTTAAAGTGTCCCACCACCCTTATAAAAAGAAGGTCATGCTTCTCCACTAGGTCCTCTGTCACATGTCTGTTTGAATGTCTCAGCCTATAATGCCAGTCTTGTTCAGATAAGACAACAAAAAAGCCTACTCATCTGAATCTGGTCTTAAAAGGTCAATAAAACTTCACTGCTCTCATTAGGTATTTCACTTTATTACTTGTCATAAGCTTCACTTCTCAAAATTGATGGGTTACTTATTAAAAGTACAGCACTTTCAAGATTATCTTGAAAAGATATTATTTTAACATGAATTGCGGAAAGTATTGTAACGTTCTGAATATGAAGAACATAATGCAATTCAATATGTAATCTAGTTAGATTGGTTTTATTAGCTGCTGATTGCTGCATGTAATACCTAAAATATCCCCAGAAACAACATCTAGAAAAAATATTCACAAGTCAAACCAGGGTGGAAAAAGTATGGCACTGGTTTTCAGCAAGTGACTTAATGATCGTTACTGTCAGTCTAGTTAAATTACAAAGGTGGTTGCAACACAGTTTAATTACATGATTGATACAGTCTTCAAAGAAGTCTCAGAATTTACAAAGACTCCAGAGTCATAACCATTATATAAGAGATAAAGAGAACAAAATAAAACTTCTGCAGATTACACCTGAGGCCTTTTGCATTAGTAAGCTAATCAATAGCTTGCAAAATCAGCACAGAAACAAAAACTCAGAAAACTTCTGTTGCTCTAGAGCAAAGAGGATCCTGCAAAAGCCAGAGCTTGGGAAATAAAATGATAACATTGTAACTGGAAAGAAAATGCCCACATCAAAGTACTCTTTTCTAAAATCTGATTTCATTTTGTTCTGTCCATTACCTCATATTGCTTTCCAATTCTACCTTGCTCTAGCACTAAAGAGGAAATTTCCCCTCTGGAAGGTTTTTATCTCTTATGAACAGCACCAGAACTCCTTTTGGTATTTTTCCTCTGAGGGTAAGAAGTATATAAAATAAAGATCACTTTCTTTTCCACTCTGACTGTATTACTGCACTTGAGGGGAAATTTGTCTTTATAAAAGGTTTTATGACATTTCAGTGCAATGCAGTATGGTAACACTCGATACCTTTCATTTGGTTTTATTGCTCTTCCTTTTGTATTGGATTTATGTGTTCCTCATGAAGTCATGAAAGGACAGGGAAACATAATTACTGTTCCTGTATCTTCTTTTCCAGAAGCTAATTGAAATATGTGAAATTTCAAAAATTTATAATTTTTTTCCTATCTGCCTGTTTTTCTTCTCAATATAGGTTTTCTCCTCTAAATGCCATTCTGAAAACTGTAATAGCAAGATGAGCTTATGAGCTTTCTAAATTAAAAGTTAAGCTGTATATGAAGAGTAAAGAAACTGAGATAGGTATTAAAGACATTATCCAAAGACAATAGTGAGCTACAGTTATATTTTAGAAGACAAAAATTACAACATGTCCACAAATATACTAACTACAGATTATGTAGATAGAAAATAATTTCAGAGAAAGACCTTTAAAGTAAAAAAAAAAAAAANATGGACTAGTGGACAGAGAGATGTTAGGTTTAAGGTTGGACTTGATGATCCTAGAGGTTCTTTCCAACCATAAGGGTTCTATGATTCTATCCTTAATGGGTTATCTGCCAGTAAACTGCAAAGAGCTTAAAACTTTCCTTAATTATTGCTTGGAATACAGTATTTTTATTACAAGAATATTATACACATATTTGCACTCAAGAGGCTTGTAGTGCTTACAAAAATCCCCACAAGGCAGATTAGAATTCCTAACATGATTCCTTAAAATATTAGGAACTGTCTGGATCTAAATAAATGTTCTTTTAGTTTAAAATTCTGGTTTAGCATATCTGAATGAGGGACAGGGTCAAACATTTCTCTTACCTAATTGCAGTGAATATGTCATGGTTTTCTCCACTGAACTTAGAAATCTTTTTATTACATCCTTAGTATTATATGCAGATTTCTTTTTAGATTTTTGTGATAAAAGACTGAACTGTTTCAGGATTATCATCCTATACCACTGCTGTCATTTCTTCCCTGGCAGAAGTGATAAAAACTTTCAAAAGATATTTTCCAGTAAATTTCATTATGATAACCACAACCATCTGTATGACAACAAATTCATAGAGTGCATAATATCAATCTCTCAAGTGCAATTCACCAATCTGGAAACACCATAGAATAAGTTAAGCTCATAATTAAGCTTGAAGACCTGCAGGCAATTTTGGCAACTATCTCTAGTTCCAGAATGGAAAGAGAAGTTTTGGGTTGTTCCTATAGTTTCTGATTATTTATTCAATTAAATATTTTTGATAAATTATCCTCTTTTCTTGCAAAATAAAACAAAGTAAACAAAACAACCAGGAAGGAATAGCATACTGATCTAGAAGTTAAGTTAGCAAAGAAAAGCAGCAATCTGAATCAGGGATGGTCACTCTTTCTGGTTACCCAGTTCCCAAATTAAGAGTAAAGATGTAAATAGTACAAGAGATTGTGGGAAAAGCTCCGTTAAGTCTACTACATTTTTTTCTTCTTTTTTTTCTTTTTTTTACCTTTTTTTTTTTTCTCTGTAAAGTACTTTTTTGTCTTCAGGCATCTTTTTGCCCATATGATGGTTACACCAAACAGAGACAACAGATTGCTTTGTAGTACAGATTGTATAATTGCTAAAGACAAATTTCCCATAGCTTAAAAAGAACAAAGGAGCTTTTAGTGACTTTTGTTCAGTTTTCTATCGTTTAGATAAGGCACAGTTAACACCAATCTTCTGTTGTTTAAGTATCTTCATTAATAGAATTTCCTGTTTCTTAGTTGTGGAGCACAGGGACATTATTTAAGCAAGTTTTATAGGTTCAGGCTTTTGTACTCACTCTGATTGCCTTGAAAACTGAGTTTCAAACCTAGATATCAGGTTCCAGTAAAAAAATCTGTCCTATTAAGAGATATCTAGGTATAATTTTTAAGGAAGAGCTTTATTAATTTGATGAAACATGCTTATCAGAGGAAGTGAGCCAAAAAAAGTTTATATGGTGCCTTGAGTAATCCTAAAGATAGCTGAGAAAATTGAAGATTTTTTTTCCTTCCCAATGCAATCTGTAAAGAATAGTCAGTGAATAAGACATTTCAGAAATGGAAATCTAAGTGACTTAAAAGAAAGAAAAATTACAATATTTGGTCCTATTGCAAACAGAACATTTTTTAGGTCTAGGTTCTACATATTCATGTCTCCCATTGACTTAATATGAATACAGTGCTGTCTCTTAAGCTGATTTTCATGCAGATGCAAAACTGCCAGGATTTTTCTTTTCCTAGAGTTCTCCAATTAGAATTTATTTTCTGAAGCTTTCAACTATTTAAAAAAAAAAAAAAAAGTGCATGGTGCATAAACATTTTTAGAATAGCTTTCTATACATATTCTTTAATAATATAATTGAGAGTAAAGCTGAAAAGATCAGACATCATTCAACTAAAATAAAAATGTAATTTAGAAAATATAAAATAACCTATCATAAAATAATCAAATTTTATTTATATTAAGACAAATGGGAAAGTATGTGGGTTTATATTCACAAGATTGACAAACATACACTCATATTTTCCCTGGAGAAAGATTGCGGGTTTTTAACAAACATCCAAAATCAGACAACATGTTCTTAGTCTTGCTAATGCCTTTGCTTTGACCATGTTCCCTTCTGAATGTTTGTTTAAAGCACTGCATAGTTGAATCCTGATGTCACTGATGTAAACTAAGGTAAGCCATTGATCAGAAAGAGTTAATATTTGCACCCTTATGTCAGATAGAGATGTGTTTGTATCAATGAATGCATGTTATATGATGGAAGAGGTTTTTTTTTTAAAAAAAATAAGTTGGGGGGGTGGGGGAAAAAGCACAATATGTATGCTACATATTGCCTTTGGAAGGTATAAACCATATAAACTGTATAAACCATATGCCAGGCTTCACAAAAAGTTCTTTGAGCAGTAACATCTAGCTGTTTTGCTTGTTCTAGAGGGAGCGATGCTGGCAGACTCCAAATTGCCCCTAGGGCTGTCATGTTAAACAAGCTTAGAGGCTGGTTTATGCATGATTCTGATCCTATTTATATTGTTCAGGGTTTTTTCCTGATACAGTTCCAATCTCTGCAATGAAATTACTACTCATTTTCTACTGTGTAGAAGAAAGGAGACCCAGGCCTTATATATAATTTGTCTTTTTTTACCTGGAGAGGTATGCATGTTTCCATGTTTCGGAAATCTAACTTCACAATTTATTCAAATGTTTTACACGTTAACCCTTTAACATTTTCTCCCATTCAGGTCAGTTAATACAGAGGCCTAGAACATGCTCTTTTTCTTATTCACATCCACTTTTTAAAGATTTCTTTTGGAAAAGATGTTACCAAAAAATGCAAACCTTTTGTTTTAAAGGAAGTTGTATTTTCTTACAACAAATGATTGCACATTGCTTCATTTTCTGAGATGGTGGATTATGTCTATTAATCACTGACAGTACATGCAATTCTTCTGATTCTTCCAATAGTCTGTAATAACATTCCCATCTAGACAGATTCATGGTTGCTTTATATTGGGATGCATATTTAAAGATGAAGAACTCAGTGATTTAAATATTATGAAATTGGATTTTTTTCTTCCTCATCAGACTACCATATTAGGTTTAAGAACAAATATGTACACTCATATCTACAGTAAAGCCACATTCTCATGTGAATTGTTAAGCAACCTCACTTCAATCCAAGCCTACCATATATCACATTTATCCAGTAGCTAACTGAAATTAAGTATTTGTGTACAAACACAAGGTCTCTGTGATTAACTAATAATCTATCTAATGTGTCATAAAGGTTTTAATTTCATATTCATATCAGTGATGCACAGCAGTTATTTCCCATGAAAAGTCCTTGGTAATAGAGGAAATTTTTGTCCAACTCTAACTGTAAATTTTCTATTTTTGTGATAGCTCATGATTATTGTTCTCTGTATGAGGCATATCAATGTATGTCTGTATTATTGCCTACCATATTCTGGATTTCTTTTTATCTATTATTATGGTACCCATGAACTGTATTTGCAGCACGTTCAACTGTTAACAATTAACATGATAAGCTTTTTCCTTGTATCTGCAAATCAAGTTATTTACTGGTTTGACTGATTATGCCAAAGCTCTATGTCCATGTCAACACTTCCTGTGAAAAAATAAAAGGACCCACAAGGTCCACATATTTCTGTTTTGTTTCATTATAAGAACAGTTTGCACTCAGATTTATGTTTCAAGTCTTCCTGACCTTCGTGATTCCCATATGGTCTATAATACTCCAGACACATTTCTAAAATGTAGTAACATAAAAATTATTTATCTTACTGGAATAATTTTAATACTGGGAAAACTCTTCTAGTCACTATGTTATTCTTGCAGAGAGTAAGTACCTGAAGCTCCAGAGACCTTTAATTATGCCTTTTTTCCTTTGGTTTATGATGCCGTATGTCCTCCCGTCTGTTTCTCTGTAAAACAGGTTTATCACTTAGTGTTTGCATGTCTTACCAATACTAATTCCTCTGCTAACCAAATTCCTATGTCTCAATACTCTAATACTGAGATTTTTTAGAAATTAAACACCCTTTGAGTCATAAATAGCAGTCAGCGTAGGTCTATAATATATGTTTTTACATGCAAATTGACCTGTTGGCTTGTTATTTGCTCATGGGGAATTAATCAGCTGTGTTTATTTTTTTCCTGTGAAACAAGTACTGATGCTGAACTGGTCATCTTGTCTTGACTTCAGTTTTAACCAGAGGAATTTCTTCTGCTGTTTGTACTCCCCATTAGGAGTACTCCTCAATTAGGCTCAGGTACTACATCTGGTTTCCAAAGCCCAAACTCCAATTTAAGACCCTCTCCCAAATAACCATAATAATGAAAGCTACTTAAAACAGCAATCTGCAAGACAGCATGGTGGCTCTGAAGATTATTACTCCAGTCTGTTAGACAATCCGTTCATTAATACTTTGGTTTAAGCTCTGGCATCACTCATTTGTCTACATTTTGCTCTTGATTCTGAGTCATAAGTTCCACACTCTAGAGGGGAATGGAAAGGAGATGAAAGGGGAGTCTTATAAATATTTTCATTTAATAAAACCAAAACAAACAAAACAAACAAACAAACAAACAAACAAAACCCACATACCAGAACAAACAAACAAAAACCAAACAAAAAAAACCAACATAATTTAATATATCATAGAAAAAAAATCTTACTTTTATGAAAATCATTGTTGTTCTTTATTTTTTTTCCCAAGAGGGTAATAAAACTCATTTAAATAACACTTGGGATACTCTTACCAGTCTTAGGAACTTTTTTTTCAAATAATGTTTGGTCAAAAGCTGTAGACAGAAGAAAATTCACAGAATGTAACCCTAACGTTTTTTATTCACATCTCTAGGTCACAATACCCCTTTCATATTGTTACCAACAATTATTAATTTCTCTATGAAAAGTGATGCTTTAGATACACTATTTTTTATAGTACTCCACAGAACAGAAGCTAGAACCTGTTAAAGCTCTAAGTTATTTAGTTTGTATGTGGCCTGTGTATATTCACCAGTCTGTCTAGAGCATACACACTATGTATGCATATAGTGCGTATATACACATGCATATATAGATAGGGATTTATATATGAAAAAATATGTATAAATATACATACAAATCTATGCATACATATGTGGATATATAGTAATATTCAGCCTTACCACAGATCTATCTGTGCAGATAGAATATGAATGCTGGGATCTGGCATGGCCTCTGAAATCTTGGAGTTTCAACAGCAAAATAAAGTTTTCTCTCACTGTTTTCTTTTCAGGCATTTAGCACTCTTCACCAGCAGAACTAGAAGAAATGTCACCCTTGTATGTCATTATCTATTTCCTTTATTATTTAAACACCCTGCATCAGATGACACGCACAAAAAAAGTTCAGTACATCTTTGAAAAACAGGTAGTGAGGAGCTAAATGAAGTCAAGCCCTGACTTCATGCAGTATAATCTCCATTCAGTTATGGAAGATTATGTTAAGTTCCATGATTACAACATTAAGCTTGTTTGTTCTTCAGAAAGAGTTTTCTTATAAGATAATCAGAGTCAAAAATTAACTATTGTGAATTTCAAGTATTGACACAAATTCTTTTGTAAGTTGAGGGCAAAATGAGGGTGACCCTAGGAAGGATCTCCATCCATTTTTTCTGTGACTGATGGATTGGATAGACAGAGATTTCTTAGAGTTCCAGGACCCATTTATATAATACGTAAATGTATCAGTGTAAATGTATCATTAAATACAGGGTACTCAAAGGTTTTCTGTTTATTTTTCACCTCTTTGTATTGATCTGCACAGTTTTCTAGAAGACAGGCAACATAAAGAAGGAATGAATTTGATTTCATCTATTGTGCTGTACCTGCACAGCACTGAAGATGCAGCAGCCAAGTCCTCGAAAGCTTAATATCGTACTCCTGGTCAAAGTGGGGTTATGAAATCCCATTATATAGGCTTTCTCTCTAGATAAACACAAACTATTGGCTTCATTTCTCAGTTTAGTGATCCCATCACTACCGTACTACAAAATTAACTTTTAATTTGTTGACATATTAACTTCTTCCTTCCTTATGAATACTTTGTGACCTGACAGTTATCAGAATGATTTTCACAACTTGAATGGCAAGGCTGATACCAGAAAATTCTAGTATATTTCTCTGGAATAGAGACCAACTGGTACAGACTTGTCCCTGTCATTATCCTTATATTTCCTTATTTTCCAAAACAGGATGGACAATTCCAAACTACCTTTAGAGAGTACTCCCATGTCAATGTACATTTCAAAGGACCACTGTTAATATATCAACAATATATTCTGTACTCAGAAGCATTCTCTCGCACTATTAAATTTAATAATATTTTAAAATAATTTATCAAGATACCTTTTTTAAAAAAATATCATAAAATAAAGGAGCTATGTTATTTGTCTCAAAAAATTGCTAAAGTTAGCATTGCTTCATTAAAAGCCAGTTTCTAAGATTGTGGCCTTTCCATCATTTTAACCTTTTAAGAGATTTACAAACCATCTTCAAGCTTTCGTCCTGTGCTTCTCATGTTCCCTGGCAGCATTTAGAAGTTGACAGACTGCCTGCAATTTCTCGCTGTAGCACTGTTTCCCTTGGGTTATGTCTAAAACCAAGATATGAGAGCACTTCCTTACTGTCAGGTCTCAGTGTTTCTCCTACTTACAGCTTACTTCCATTATAAGAATCAGACCTGAGAATACTCATTTTCTTCCATCTGCAAAATGGAAGCTCCTATCAAATAAGAATTACTATGATCTTAGTCAAAATCCCAGTTTAGACCTGTAGGCATGGACAATTTGGATGTAGCTTTAAGAAGATGTCAAATCAAACATTTTCCTCATTGGTCAGTTGTAAGCTAGTACTTCTTTTTTTTCTTACCAGACATATTCTGTAAACAAGTTTGTGAAGAGGTAAAAGACTTAAAAGTCCTCTTACCCAGAGTGGGGTTTATCTTTAAAAACAAACAAATAAAGAAATAAGATACTGGAGATATTTAATAACCAGATACTGGTTATTAAGAAAGAGAAGAAAATGGAATATTGAGAGGCTAAATATGTGGAGCAACAAAGCCAAAATCTGAACCAAGCTAAACCCATGTCTCATTTCACTGAAAAACAAATATTTCATACTCTGAAGAAAAATCAAAATGTTAGGAAACAGAAGTGAGATAAAAATAAAACCAATTAGAGGGAAGACAGGTGCGTGTTTGTGGTACTGCAGAAAACAGGCAGTTTATACATTTGCCCTACAGCAACATCCTTGAAATGACACCAGATACCTGCCGGTCTCTAATTATCTTTACACCAATAACTTTAAATTCCTGCTCCTTTCAACCTAAAATCTTATTTTTAGCTCAAAGGCTACTTCAAGTGAACCATCTTATTGGTATGGCATAAATCTGATAATATAGTGTGCAGCAACATTGTAATGGCCTAAACAACTCCTGGGAAGTAATGTAAGTAATCCATTTCAGAATGACTTTACATGCTTCATTACATATAAATAGATGTTCTGGAATAATTTATTTTTTATGTTCTTTTACATTCCTTAAGCAAAGGAAATAAGGAGACTGCTGAAGTATACTAAACACAAAGGAATTAAAAATAATTTGCATGTGTATATCTTTATGTGTGTACATTCCAAGAGATAAAGAATGTAGTAGTTCAATAGCACTTGTAGTCATTATACATTACAGTCATTATATATTACTTACATTTCACATGTGTTTGTTTCAGATGTTAAAGCCAAATGACTCTCTGTGTTGGTCATCTTCTGTTCAGATAGTATATGAATATATATATGTATATATGAATATGTATATGAATATATGTATATATTCATATATACATATTCATATATATATATTCATATATATATATATGCATATACTACGGAATATTCTGAGCCTTGAAGAGTTTATCACTTAAACAGTCATAGCAAGGGAAACATGTTATTCTAAAGCATATATAATACACAATATTCAAATGCGCATTCAAAGTTGTACTAATAGTTTTTAAAGTGAAAAGCCCAGAAGTCATAACAAATTTGCTCACTGCAATCAACTTTATGCTTATGAAAAAAACACTGAACTCACACAAGCTCTTTCATAATTAAACTAATATATAGCTTAGCAGAACATAGGTACAGGACTAGCTCTTTTGAGTTAATATTATTGGTTTATTTGTTTCCATAAGATAGCCGATGTTAGCTACAAGTTTGAAGACATTTCTTATTGCAACTTTGTTCAACATTTTATTTGGTAAATATATTGCTGTAAGAGGTACAGTTGTAACAGTGTAAGACTACCTAGCAGCTAATACTTAGCTGACTGATATATGTAGGTACAAGCTGAAGAATTTAGTCTTGGTTTGTCCTTTGTTGAAGATGTTATGTAAGACACATTTTAGAACTATTTTTGGGTTAGCACAGCATGGTTTGAAAATGCTTTCTTCCTAAAACCATAAACGCATCACACTTGAAAATGCTTTTATGTGAGAGTATCCACTGTGATAAGTGGACTGAGTGCTTCTAGCACTAAAAATCCTAAAATAAAACTGTTTGTTAAAAATGTCTATAAATCAATACAACTGGACAGAATTATTGAGCCATAAACTCTTCCTCTAGCTGAATCACTGGTTACATTTAAACATATTGTCTGATTGTGAAATTCAAAATAGTTACTTATCACAAAATTGACATAATGAAATAATAAAAATTGGTAAAAAGGAATAAAATCATAGCGTAGTATCTGCATTTTTTTCTTGAATGTTCCCTTGCAAGAAGATATTTTCTCCTTGATAAGAGTACTAAAACAGACCCAGAAATCTACCCCTCCATGGTAATACTCAGCTTCCATTGTTAAAGAGGATTATACACAGTAGGACCTTGCAGTGATGCATTTGACAACAGAAAGCCAGGATATTACTGACGATTCCCACAATTCAATAATTTTTCACCAGTAAGAATATCCTTGCAACTTACAGAAATAGGAACTTTTTTAGATCTTTTACATCGGTAGATCTTGAACTAATTAAGAATTTTCTACATTGCCTTAGTTACTTTCTTAAAGAGAACAGCTATTAGTATTTCCAATCCATCACAAAAGTTCCATCGGGCACTCAGTATCATGTTCCAAAATGTATTTGCAGGATGCTCTTCTTGCAACAATCCATAAAGAGCAATATAACTCCACTGAAGTTATTTGTGCTTCTTCTCAGAATTATTTGATACAGAAGCAACTATTTGATACAGTGATAATGACTATAGAGCTACTTGCACCTTACTGCCTTATCTTCAAAAAGTTGAGCTAAATCTCTAAAACTCTTCCTTCAGGAATTTCTATGCACAAAGGAAAAAGATTATGTCTGCTGTTGCTTCCTTCAGAAGACCCATAAATGAAGTGAAAGAAAAGCTGAAGGAGTTAGGCATGGTTTTGTATCTTTTTTTTTTCTCCTAGTCTTTGAATTGAGTTTCTTGCCATAGTTTAAATGTCATAGCTCAAATCCTCTGTTTATAGAGGAACAATGACCTATGTACAGTATGCAAAGTCACTTTCGGTATTTCTAAACTGTTTCTTGAGTGTCAATCTTGATATTACTTTATGTTCACTAAGCCTTTAAAAACACCTAAAGAACAACAGCAAAAAAATTATTTTCTTATGAATGATAAATGAATGTAATAGTACGTGCTGACTGCATCTCTTTAACCATTTAAGGCACTGAATTTCAGATGTCAAAGGGTAAATTCTATATGTATAACAGACTGGTGTGATATGGCATTACTGATTACATTGTAAACCATTGTCTGAGTCTTAACAGCTTTCTTAAAGAAGTAACCTCTCTATTATTATTAAAACGAACAGACAAAAACTGGTATGGTTCCAAGCTAAGAGTGAACAGTGACAGCCAGTGGCCAGGTAGACACACAAGAAATCACACCAATACTCCCTGGTGAAGGATGGGACTTGCTAGTCCCATGAGATTCTCAATGCATTTATTCATCATTATCCCAAGGCCAGTCTGTTCCTAATTTTGGCAGCATGGCATTAATTAGACCGAAGATCATTGTATCCTATGTTCAGTGTGTTTCTTTGTATTGTTTATTTTTTAGTGACATCCCAAATAATAGTTACAGAATCACAGAATGTCTTTGGTTGGAAGAGACCTTCAAGATTTTATCAACAGAATATAGCAATCTGTATTAGAAATTACAAAACAAAATCCAAATAATAAAGAACATTTATACATCAGTTTTCAGAGTATGAACCAAATGCAGAAGAATAAAAGGAGTTGAGGAAAAATGAATTTTCTATCTTCTTTTTGTTATCACTCATTTCAGTATACCTGCCAAAGCAAAGGGTTTCCAATATGTGAAAAATTAAAATTTAGTCTTGAATCAGATAAATCCTAACAATTTATTGAATTTTCTATGCAATTAAATTAGGAATAACTCTCTACAAATGGTGTTTCTGAATTGATGTTTCTTCTGATATGTGTATGGATGGATTTTCTGGCTCATAGTTCATAAGCAAGTTTTGGTAACATCGAGTGCATGCAGGCAACTTACAGCAGGGTGAGGAGAGAGTGACAGTGGACTGTGAAAACAATTCAGACTTGGTTTACCTTTCTATGGCCCTATCTATGCGGAGAGCTTAGAGGCTTCAGTGTTGGTTCCAGGTACGACTTCTGTGTATTATGGAATAATCCAATCAGGCATAGTTTTGCTGCAACCATCTGGAGGGTTTCATCTACATCCTTGTGTATTCAAGCAGTCAGGTAAACCAGGGGATAAAAGTCCTAAAGTTTAGGAATTTGGAGTCATCATTCAACGCTTGCCTGTATGGAGACCCTCTTCCTTTGGTCAGGACATTGGAAAAGGTCATTTTTCAAGCATTGACAGCCCTTACCTGCAGCAGTAAGTGAATTCTGAAGTTTGCGAACACTGATGATTAACTAACTCATGTATAACACTTGGCGTGCTGTCTTGTTTGTTACAGTGTATTCTTGCTTTTAAGTTGTAATAGTGAATTCCTAATTATGCCTCCACTGTATACATAAAAACCTGCATTAGTGGTGTATCAGATTTCAAATAGACTGTTTGCTTTGGTCTTACAATTATTCCTGTGACATCAAATAAATAATTTGCTTAAATCTCTCACTCCATTCTCTTTTCACCACAGTGTATTAAGATGTGCACTGATTTCACCATGCAGATGAAGACCTCAGTCTCCTGCTGCAGTTAGAGCTAAAGCTTCCAGACAGTGCTGTTGTGGCTCCAACTGCAGCAACTCTTCCCTGCCCTGATATACTGTACAAACTGGGACCCTTGAAGATTAAATGCTAACTTTGGCAAAAGCTGTAATATGAAGCTATTGTAATCTGAAGATGTCAGAGATATTGAGTCTTTAGGTAGCCCATCCAGAGTCCAGAGAAGAAGATATTATGAGACTTAGTCCTTAAAGAAAGGAAAATTCACCAAATTTATCATGTTTTGGACTAAAGCATTTGGGATGGAATTAGTTATTACTTCGGTGAGCAAGTGCATGTAAAGTAAAAGCATGTATTTTTAAAAGGCTAATCTGTAATTGGAAGATAAGGGCTGCACATACAAATGAAGTACGGTGTATCTTTTTCCTTATCATGGTGTATTTTACTTGCTTTACTTGTCAAGGTTTTGGTAGCAGGGGGACTGCAGGTGTGACTTCTGTGAAAAGACACCTGAAGCTGTCACCATGTCAAACAGAGCCATCTTCAGACTTTGCAAATATAGACCTGCCATTGGCTAAAGCTGAGACCATCAGTGACATTAATAAGACTTCTGTGAGGATAAAAAAAAATATATTCAAGGTAAAAAAACCTGCCTCACAGAAGCTGTGAGAGAGGAGTGAGAATATTTGAGAGAAACGGCCTCATTGGGGCGGGCCTGCAAGGGAGCAGGCCCTGAGCCAGTGGGAAGGACCCATCCTGGAGCAGTCAGTGAAGGACTGTCTCATGTGAATGGAATCCAACACTGGAGCAGGGGAGGAGCATGAAGAGGAAGGAGCGTCAGAGATAAAGCATTATGAACAGACTGTAACTCCCATTCCTCATCCACCATCCACCTACACCACTCAGAGGGAGGAGGTAAAGGAATCAAGGCTAAAGTTCTACCTGGGAAGAAGGAAGGTGTCTTAAGTTTTGGTTTTATTTCACACTATCCTACTCTGTCATTAATTGGCAATAAGTTAAATTAATTTTCCTCAAGTCAAGTCTGTTTTTCCTGTGATAGTAACTAGTGAGTACTTTGTCTATCTCAACCCACAAACATTTAATTGTCATTTTCTTCCCCTGTCTTGAGAAAAAGCAGTGAAAGCACAATTTGGTGGACACTTCACAGGCATTTAAGGTCAACCCACCACAAGTATTCATGTAAATATACCTCCTCACCACTTCTAAGTACCACTGAAAAGGGCCTGCTAAAACAGAACCAATGATACAGTTGGATTTGACACACAGCATTTAACTTGCTTGAAAGACAGGTCAAGAGGAGAGCAATGGTCACTCAAATACAATAGTCCTAAGAGCATTTTAAGTGGTTTTTGAGCAGCTGCCATTGCAATTTTCAGTCATTATGCAGGTGAAGTGTATCTCACTCTCAGAAATTATTGGTTGTTTCATTCAGAGGCATTATCCTAACTGTCTGTGTGAAAAAAAAATAAAGGAGATTTTGTATCCTCTTATTTGTATTAGAACTAAGAGTTATAATATTATAAAAAAAAAGTTTTCACAGCAACTATCCACCTGTGCAATTTCACAGAACTGAAGCTACAGTTTTGCTGAATACCTGTTAATTAACAGGCAGCACTGTGAGTCTAAGCCACTATTAGGTCAGAGTTTTCCATGAGGTCATTGATTTTTAAAGTAGAATAAGAGAATTAATATTCAAAAGGCACATTAAATGAAAAAGGTGAAAGACATACAAATTAAACAACTAAATTGAATGAAAGTTTTGGGTTGGTTTCTGTTTGTTTGTTTGTTTGTTTTGGTGTTTGTTTGTTTGGGTTTTTTTGTCTAGGAGACAAAGAACCTGGTATAAGACAGAAAAGCTTGGAAAAAAAGTGTGCATGAGATTATAGTAGAATTCTTCAGCAATTTCATTTTCTTTCAATGTTACCTAACTTTCACATCCTTCCCACTTAGTTGGAGAGCTTATGATTAAAACAAAAAGCTCTGATCACAATTAGAAATACCTCTGTTAGAAACAGTTCATACACTCTTCTTTCTGTGATGATTGAATGCTTTGATGCATTTCAGTGGTCTTCCCTAATGTTTAATGAGAAATAAACCAGTTGTACTTCATTTATTGGGAAATAGCTTCTGAATCTATACTTTTAATCACATTTTTTAGTCTCTAAGCCTTCAGAGAGAATGTTTTCAACTCTTCCAAATATCAGGCCCCTTTCAAAGGGCCTGTGTTGGGTATCCGAAGACACTTGAGACCTCTCATTATTTGAAAACTCCTAATTTCTCTTCCTGATGTGGCACCCTGAAGGCCCTTATGCAGATGATTTACCAAAAAAAAAATGCAAGTAGGATGAAGAGAGTAGAATCACTTTTAGAAAGCTGTTGATACCAGTCAATCAAAGTTCAGAAACACTTTTCTAGTTTGGGGCCAACAAAGATCTAGGCAATATATTTGCCTTTAAGTAAATAACTTCTTTCCCTGCAAATGAATCTGTGAAGTTCAAAGTTGAAGGAATCACAGAGTACATTTATTCAAAGAGCAGTGAAAGTGTGAGAGCTATTCCAGGAGCCAGAAAAAGAGCTGTGACTGCACCATTCACACTGGTACTATTGTATGTTTTTCAGTAGGCTGGGCAATTTCTTGAGGCTACAATTAGACCTTCCTAAAGAGAATCTGAAAAGCAGAACTTCCAGCACTGATCTGCGTGTATGCGTGTGTGATTCCAACACCTGTGACAACTTATTAACATGACTGAACACAGGCATGATAGCTAGTGAAACAGCTTGTGAGTTTATTGATAATTAAGACTCTAGCAATTCTAAAAAACAGGCAGTTCTTAGTAAGAGCTGCGTAAGAAATGTTTAATTTAAAACATCTCAAATCAACATATAAATAAAAATCACCTGTTAGAGAGAGACAGAGAGAACTAGTAGGAAATCTTGTAACTAATACTTTTTCCTCCAACTTCTATGATAACAATACTGTTAGTTCTGCTTACACATAATTCATAGTACCTGTGCACAGTACCTGTGCAATATTGCTGATAGAAATCAAGTTATTAGACCGTTGACCAAGCCTTTGAAAAGTAAATGATTCTAATACAAGACTTGTAAATACAAATAGTGAAGGAAAATTAAATGATCTTTCATAATCAATGTATAAAGCAGTTTAACATCTGAAAAAAGCATTAACAGTTTTGCATCTGAAATCTTTCAGAGAGGCACGCCATTCAATAGAATTTGATAAAAGAAAAATTATGCTCTTGAGGAATAGTAAAAGATTAAAGGACTCATTATTCACTTAATGACACAAGAATACAGTCCATGAGGCAGAAAGGGCAAGGCATATTCTCCCCTTCTCAACAACCTGAATTTCTGTTGTTTGAACTGGAAAAGCATAGATTTGGGGTTTCTTTATTTCTAATATTTTCTTCCAAGTAGTGTACAATTTGCAATTTCTTATCAGACTGCTTATAATCTTCTGTTACAGTAAAGCTATGTGCAACATAATAGCTGGTGGATTCTCAGTTGACAGTTAATGCAATTACCTGGAGAGTCATCATGAGCATTTTGTCTCTTTCCACTGTCCACAAGAGTCCACAGTAATGCAATACTCTTCACCTCCACTTCAAGGAAACATGTCCTGGAAAGGAAACCTGGAAGAGAAAAACAAAGACTAAAGAGGCATACTAAAAGACATTAAAATCGAATAAAGGTTGTGTTTTGGTTTTGTTGTTTTGGGTNCCAAAACACACCCTTGCAATTGTTGTACAGTTTGCAAACTATAATATATAACTATATATTCTATAAATATATATATAAAATCATTATTTATTCACATTCTTTCTAATTACTTTTCAGTTTGAACAGCTTCTCCCTTTCATCTCATGTTTATTGTCTAGAAGAGTGAAATGTAAAATAATAGAAAAAATATCTAACAAATAAAAATAAATAATAATAATTTTAA
>VWZY01010391.1:146877-162818 GCA_013399075.1 Chloroceryle aenea
TGGTTTTGTTGTTTTGGGTTTTTTTTCCTAGTATTTTATATATTCTACCAGACTGCTGAAACAAGTAGTTTATCTGAATACAAAGAGCATCTAGTAAATGTCCTCTGAGTAAGAGACGATGATTTGGTCTCTTAATATACCAGAAACTACGGTGCTTTTATGTATATTAAATAACCAAAGTCTATTTGGTTAGACCAAAGTCTATTTGGTGGACCTCTAGACATCCCTTCCAATCCAGACATTTNCTGTGATTCAAAAGGAAAGCTTTTGTGTAACATGTTTTTGTAAGGGAAATATTTTAAAAGTAAATGTTTATTAACTAGTGGAAAACTATAGACAAGGATATGATGAAGATGCATCGAGAACTTTGAAGAACATTAGTTCAATTAATTTACCTCTTTCCTACAGTTTTCTGACTGAACCACATGTCTGATTTGAATAGAAGAAGCTGACTGGAAACAAAATCTCAAGGACTAAACATTGTCCTTAAACCTCAGTTCAGGACATCAAGCTAGCACTAGACAGCTGTTAGCCTATCTTGAAGTTTTTACCCAAGAGCTTTCCTGGATCTTCGCCAATACCAAGGAAGTAATTTTTCTAAAGTAAGACAAAAGGCAGTATGCATTTGAAATAGTAGAGCAAGGACAGTATCTGTGAAAGTTAAGGTGCAATGAGGATGTAACAGTAGGGTGTCTTTATATTGGCTGATGGAATGTACAGACTACAGGATAGAGACCTTTGCGAAATAGAAATAGTAAGAGGAGATATTTATTTATTAGCATTATATGCTGAAGGACTATTTGATTGGCTGAAAGAAAGGTATTTGATGAAAGTTTTGGGAGTCTCACATAATAGTCTAAAACTTTCTTAAATGAAGACATTGTATTGGAGCCTAGAGTAAAGAATAATGGATATCGCTCAGAAGTCTTTACTTTGTCTAGCAGTAAAAGGCAATGGTGCCCCTTTTTGCCCTCCCTTTTTTACCATAACTCTGGAACAAATGAGTCAAAGAATCCAACACAATAACAGAGTTGAAGGCATAAAAATATTGGACATCCTGGATAGAATTTCATTATATACTGTTGATGTCATTCTTTTCTTATCCAATCCGTATGAATCCCTTGGGGGCAGCAGCCAATGAATTAAAAAGTTTTAGGAAGTTTCACTGCAGAATCATAATCAAAGGAAGTTCAAGATTCAGTGCATCAAACGTTTAACAACAATGCCATGCTAAATATGGATTCATTTGGGCTAAACATTCAATTGGGTTCTTTTGAGAGCAATTACCACATAATACTGATAGTCATATGATTTCATTTACGCTCAGCTACATAGGTCTATTGACCTTGAATAGCATAACTATATAATGGATGTAATAACAAAACTACTAAGCTTTTAGGAAGAACTTTTCACCCAAGGATCACAAAGTATTTTAGAAAGGAGGTCAGGATCATTATCTGCCTTGGCTGGGGTAAGAGGAGTCAAACAAAACTGACATGACCAAAGTTGTCTAGGAGAACTGTGGTATAACCAAAAAAAAAATACTTTTTTTTTTGTTACAGTGCCATCCAGGAGACAAATTAAAGCATAATAAGATTAACATTTTCTGCAATCTTGCCTTATTGGTCCATTTATTGTGGTTTTCAAAGTGTTTCAGATATGTATGTGTATATTTGGCAAGACAATGAAACCATCTTAATTTCTTAGCTTTCAAAGCTTCATTTCAATAAGCTAATACTACTAAATCCAAAATCCTGTATATCAGCAGAAAAAGTTCCAAGAGCTTAAGGGTTTACACTGTGAATGAATATGAGAAAGAATATATCAACAAATGCTGAAGTGTATGTGTGATTTACCCTAAGCAGGCCTGTCGGGGTTTTAGTAGTGGGACAGCAGGGTGCATCAGCATTTCATGTGGGGCATAAGTTTTGAAACGGAAACAGAGACAATCTGGCTCCAAAATATTTTAATTAAAATATCTGACAGGGTCATGGTTATACAATTAGAAACTTAACTGTTTAACTCCCAACCATTAGAAAATGGTACTTGGTTAACAAAATAATAATTTTCATGTATTTAAGTGCTGAGATACTTATGCTTACTACATACTGAGAAAATGAGGCTACTTACCCTGCAAGATCTCCCAATGAGAACTGAACAAGAAAATGTGAATTTTAGAAGGGACAAATCATCAAATCAATTGCTCATGTTTAAAGTTTACATCTAAATTATTCCTGAAAATGATTTTTTGTGTGTGTTAGCTTGCGTTAGTTAGGCCAGACATCAGTATTATGCAGTTGAATTTACTTGTATTTTTGATAGTATTGGTTGCTTGCTAAGTTAACAAATATTATGCTCTGTAGAAACAAATGTATAATCATTCTGTTGTGATTTTAGCTCTCAGTGAAAGTCTTATCATAGGGTGCTTTATGTAAATATTGTGACTAGCTTTACTGTTGCAATAGGTTTCTTATTTCAGAACATAAATTTTATTGAAGTCTACTGGTCTGAAAAGCTGCTGAAAAGTTAAGTTTGACTTAGTGGCTGTCCATAGATTCAAAGCTACACATATTGTTGAACACCAAGAGCTGCTGTCAACCTTTAATTGGTGATACATCCTGAAAAGTTAAAATTTAAACAAGCACATTTTTCCCCCCTAACAGTTCTATAAACTGTTCTGCAGAAGAAATCATGGAAGAATTTGAAAAAAATTACTATTGGACCCTGACGACATCTTGACTGATCACATGCTCTTTACTCAGACAGAGACATCAGATCTATTGGAAAATGATCTATTGGAGGAAACCTAAGCAGGTAAAGCTTCGATGTGGTTCTTCCTTGTAGTGTTTACCTCAATGAAGATCAAGTGGGCTAAAAGTCAAGAAATCAAATTTTATTAGAAAGTAAACTAGAATATTTAACTTTTCAGATAAATAAAACTTGAAGAGGTTCTACCCTTGAAGGTAGAGTAGAAATAATAGTTCATACAACTCTAGCCATGCCCACTGTGTCCTTGTAACATGGTTTCTTTTTTCCAGACTGAATTACAAACAGCTCAGAGAACTTCTGAGTAGTCAAAAACTTTGCACAGAGATCCCTTTTCCCTAGAAAGCTTCTGTTTATTATATCTCTGAAACTCAACTTCCCGATCCTTGTTATTTATTGAAGATTCTTAGCCTCTAGATAAATAGTAAGCTCTCAGGCACAGTACTGTGACTCACTTTTTCTCATCTTTTGCTGATGTCTCTCAAAGTTTTTCTCCTTTAAGAGGTACAGTCACTTCCCATGATGAAGTGAGGTATCCCCTCCTTTCAGAGGGTTTTGAACTGGCTATTCCACTTCAAGTAACTTCCTACACAAATGAAAAACAATCAAATCAAAAGCTGCTGTCTGGTGCAAGCTGCCTCCCCAGAGCTCACCTAGAATCTCCCAAATGTGGATGGTCAATCTTCCAGTATTTAAAATAACTACTACAGCAATCATGTCTGTTGCTACCAATAAAGGAACATTGTCAGAGTATGTTGTACATCTTTATACACTTATGCATAATATGTAGATCTTTATGGTTCAATCTTAATAATCTGTCTTTTAATTTTAGAGATTATGATGTGTTTACCTCATCAGTTTCATATAAGGAACAGTCAATTTTTAATACTGTGAAGATGTGGAAGACATGAGTTGACTGACATCTAGTCATTGACCCACAAACTAATTGACTAAGGATCTGTTAATTATTGTTCTCATAGAAGAAATAAATTTCAAGACACTGAAGTATTTTTAAATGAAAAATATGTATACATGATGGGGTTTTTTGTTCCTGTATCCTAGTCACACATTATCTGGCGAGATATTTTCAAAACAATTCCGATAGTTCAATACATTAAACCCAACTTTTGAAAATGCGCTACTAACAATTCCCAAAGGCAACACTAGAAAGTTAGACATTTCACCTACATCTGCTTTAATAACAAAATGAAATACTGCTATCTGCTTTTATTAAAAAGTCTTAAAATGCCTCAGGGAAAAGTGAAACGAAAGTTTTAAATTTCTTTAGGCAACACAAAACGTCAATATCTTTTGCGCACAACACCATCATGTTAAGTGCCACAAAATACAATTCAGGCACATCTGCAGAAACTTACTTGCAAAAATAATAACATACAAGAAGGCAGATATGATAATATTTTTTTCACTCACAATATTTCAAAGTTTACATTGTTAAAAATTTGGGTCTGAAATCAGTTTTTCATCCACCAACACCCTTAAGTCCTTCTTTGCAAGGCTGCTCTCAGTCCACTCATTGCCTAGTCTGCATATGTGCTTGGGATTTCCTCCACCCATGTGCAGAACCTTGCACTTGACCTTGTTGAGCTTCTTGATGTTCACACAGGCCCATGCCTCTAGCCTGTCAAAGTCCCTCCAGATGACATCCCATCCCTCTAGAATATCAGTATGTTGTCATCTGCAAACTTGTTAAGGGTGCACACAATCCCACTGTCCAGACCCCTGAGAAGGATACTAAAAATACTGGTCCCAACACAGACTTCTGAGGGACACCACTTATCATTGGTCTCCACCCAGTCATCAAGCTATTAAATGAACCACTTTGAGTGTAGCCATCCAGTCAATTCCTTATCAGCCAAGTGGTCCATCCATCCGATGTGTGTGTCTCTCCATGTTAGTCAGGAATGTTGTGCATGACAGTATCAAATGCTTTGCACAACTCCAGGTAGATGACATCAGTCACTCTTCCCTTATCCACTGATGCTATACCTTCATCAGAAAAGGACAGCAGATCGGTCAGACATGATTTTTCGTTAGTGAAGACATGTTGGCTATCACCAATCGCCTTATTTTCTATGTGCCTTAGCACAGTTTCCAGGAGGATTTGATCCATGATCTTAACAGATACAAAGTTGCGACTGACTAGCTTTTAATTCCCCAGATCTGCTTTTTTTCCCCTTTTTAAAAATGGGGGTTATGTTTCCTTTTTTCCAGTCACTGGGAACTTAAACAGTCCACCACAAATTTTCAGTTATGATCACAGGATCACAGGATGTCAGTGGTTGGAAGGGACCTTGGAGATCTTAGAGTACAACCTACCTGCCAGAGCAGGATCGTATAATCTAGCACAGGTCACACAGGAACACANTTCAGCTTTGGCCAGTTCTCCAGTCTGTCCAAGTCTCACTGGGTGGTCGCACAGCCTTCAGGTGCACCTGCCAATCCTCCCAGTTTTGTGTCATCAGCAAACATGTTGAGAAGACACTCTGTCCCATCATCAATGTCATTGATACAGGTGTTGAACAGGACCAGACCCAGCACTGATCCCTGGGGGATTCCACTAGTTACAGCTCTCCAGATGGACTTGGCACCATTGACGACCACTCTTTGTCCAACCAGTTACTAATCCATTTTACTATCTGCTCTTCTATCCCACACTTCCTGAGTTTCTCCACGAGGATGTTATGGGAGACAGTGTCAAAAGCCTTGCTAAGGTCTAGACGGACTATATCCACCGGTCTCCCTGCATCTATCCATCCAGTTACAGTCTCATAGAAGGTTATTAAATTAGTCAAGTATGACATCCCCTTGGTAAATCCATGTTGACTACTTCCAATAACCTTCTTCTCTACCATCTGCCTAAAGATGATGGATAGTGGCTAATGATATGAAGCAAGTAACAAACCCAATGATAAGCAAACACTTCTATTCATAAAGACTCATTTACACATCTTTAATACATTTTGAATATTCTTAAGTCTACCTTACTTTTTAATGAAGTTTTGGAGTACTTATTTTAACTAGGAGTTGTGCCTTGTGTGAAAGATTTAATAGGTGTTTGAAATTACAAGTTGTGACTTGCTAAAAATGAGAGGAAGAGAGGAAGAACTTAGTCGATATCAAACAATCACTGAATCTGTCTTCTCAAAGGGCAAGACCTTTTAAATAATATACTGTTATGACATAAACATAATCTATAACTCAGAATCCTTTTTTCAACAAATCTCTTTCAGATGTGAATATCTGGAAAGAGTCATGACTTTAAATGGATTTAAAGCTGTCGTGTCTAGAAAAAATGAGGAATGTTGGAATGAACTGTCAGACCCATAAACTATGTCACAGTGCAAGTATCTGATCCTACTCAAAGGATTTTTTCATTGAAAATATTTTCTTATAAAAGTACTTTTAGACAAAAATACTGATGATGAGGGACTGTTTAGCCAAAGAAATTCCACTTTCATTGTTAAATGACATTTTTTTCCCCTTGAATGAAGTCAGAATATGGGTGTGTACTAAATACTTGTGTAGCTCTTCGAAGTTGAAGAGATTGTGCCCTTATGCCACTCTCTTATGTTATTAATTAAAAGGTTTATTCACACCATGACCCTGAAATACCTATTTGGTATGCACTTTTTGAGATGTAAAAGAAAACTGTTGTTATTGACTCAAAATCCATTATCTGGCAATTTTTAATATTTTAAAATCAAACTCAGAATTCTAAGAAAAATATTTTCAGTAAAGGGACTATATTTTCTTTTTGTTAAAATTTTTAAATTCTGTTCAACAATTAATGACATTGAATTATCATTTGGAAAGTTGCAATAATTTTTTAAATAGGAAATCTGATTACATTTATTGAAACAAAATTTCTCATTGATTTTTAATTATATGAGATATTTCTGAAAAGGGAATGGAATCAAGAAATTATATTCAAATTCGTAAGACATTAAGATTTGCTGCAAGAAAAAAAGATATAAAACACAGAAAAATATTCAATAAGTCTACATAGAACAGAACCATAAAATAGAAAGGAAACATGTTACTAAGATTACCTTACAACCTACCAAGCCATTAAATAATGGAGAAAGCTATTTTCAACTCTACTAAATGATAGACAGTAGTAATATGCTTCCTTCAGAGCTATAATGTTAGCAGTAGTTTATGAAGTTCAAGTTCAGCAGTGAAGGGGAAAATAGGGTATTATTAGATAAATTTATATTTTATAATTATGTAGGATTTTGTTGAAGGAAGAAATTAAGGCAATAGTAATAAAAGAAAATTCTGAGACAGTAAGAGAAGTCTAAAAACAAGACCATAACAAAAAAATGGTATAGTTACTTGCAAATACAGTTGTATGATGTTCTATTACCCTAATATCTTAGAAAACCTGATCTTAGACAATTAGGCAAAATAGCAAAAATTGAATTCTATATAAAAAAGCGAAATGTCATGGACAGAATTTTCTTTCCACACAAGCTGTAGATAGAGACACTAAAAGAAATGAAAAATATGTTAAGATCTTGTAATATTAACAACATCATTGAAAAATAAGGGTGCAATTAATCAGAACAAATATATTTAACTTATAAATCAGTGCTAGTTAGTCCGTGTCCCTTTAGTCAGTAGGGAAAAAATATGCATTTTTGAAGGAGCAGCTCATTTCTTTCTAAAGAAATACATGTGTTCTGATTCATGTCCTAAAAAGATTATTAGCAAGGACCCAGGTTGTCTAGTTCATCTGTAGAGATTTCTGAACTTTAACAGAGAGGCTTCTATCCAGACTCATTAGATGCTGGAGCAAAGCTAAATGAAAAAAAAAAAATTACAGTATTATTGAAAGTGAGCCAGCATACAAAGAGAACAAAGATTTAGAGTTTAAAAGGCATATGCGGGCTGGGTTTTTTTTGGAAAAAAAAAAAAAACAACCCAAACTAAGAAAGTGACAAATTAGATATGGCTTGTAAAAGCATGGGAAAAAGAAAAAAAGAAAGAAAAAGGAGCCAAGCATTTTGTTGGTGAAAGTTTTACTGTAGTAGATATATCAAAGAAAGGATAAGTGATAGAAAAGATATAAATCTCAAATGAAGGATATATCGCCAGGTCCCAGAGAACTTTAGTTACAAGGATGTACCAATTTGGCCCAAGATAAGTTTCCACTCATTACTCTATATATTGTATCATGTCAGAGCTGGCAGAGTTATCAGAAGGAATATCACTGTCACAGGCAAAGTTACAGAAAATAAAAATACAAAGATACTAGAGGATTTTTTTAATTCATTTTTCTAATTCAAACTAGTTTTCCTAGTTTAAAATAGGAAGACTATGTGTGATACCTTCAAGAGAGAGACTTCACTGCAAACTCTTCCTGAGATTATGAGCTCATGAAAACTGAAGTAAAACTAAGTATACATTAGTTATTAGCAAAAATGTAGAAATGCTAAAGTATGAAATAATAATAATAACAACAACAATAGCTGATTATTATCATGAAAAGAATCTTATTGTGGAATAACAAAAAGACCACTATGTATACTAGAATCCATGTGATTACGGCAATGAGACAACAGAACCTATAGAAAAAAATATTCGTAATTACCCTCAAAACAGTAAGGTGAAAATATTCCAGAATCACCCAAACTTTGATCTAGATTTGCACTTGTCATTTTATCCCTTATCTCTCTTTCTCTTTTTATAAGTACTATCAAGGTGGAAGTGTAATAACTGTAATTTTAATAGCAATAGTTATTACAAGAGTCATGGTTGTTGCAGTTTTTATAACCAAGGAACATATTTCTAGTGTGTTGTAAGTAAGTAGTAATCTCACCAGTCATGCATAATATTGCTGAAACTCCAACAGGAGTAGCATCAACCTGCAAAGTAATTCTTTCAAACTCTGTGACAATATTTTTTAAGTTGTTGAGGCAATTGATCTTCTTACCAGTTTTCTGAGAGAAGTGTATTTTATAACTTTAATTATCGCCTGCCTTGTAATGAATGGCCTTTAGTAAATGAATAAATAAATTTGCTAATTGTGAGCTGCAATAAAAGCAGGAGCTCTCAGTCAACTACAGACATTCTAATAATTTATCTTGCTTATGAAATTTTTGTAAGCAAAACTAATGTGTAAAAAAAGCATCAGCAATAAACCCTTGGTAGTTAAATACCTAATACTCCCCATGAGTGCCTTCCTAACAATAGTTTTCTTGGTAGTGAAGTTGTAATGACTACTGTCATCAGTGGACTGTCATGAAACATACTCAGACCTTTAGATGCTATATGTTACAATTACTGTTGTAAAGTTTCTGGGGACTTGCACTGGGATTTCACATTTTAACATAGCTGCAAAGTGAAGCCATCCAAGAAGATAAAAGTACTTTTCAATTTTATTATTTCTTTTAAATGTGGGAATTCACACACAAAGATGAAAATTTGATGATGAAATGTATCTATTGACTCGGGGACAACTGTTTCATAGACAAGTTCTGAAAACAAGACATTTTACAGTAGAAGTCACACATTAAAAAAATAAAAAATGTCTACTTGCCTATGTAAAAAAAAAAAAATAAAAATGAATACAATAGACAGTCCTTACATATGCCTCTTTGGAAAACTTAGCCACATAATTGCTTCTCTTACACTACAGAAATGCATGAGCATTAAGAATGTTAAAAAATAGCAAGAACCTTGGTAAGACATAAAGGACCACAGCAGAAAACTCATATTAAAAGCTGGATCTGTTAGATACCATTTTGAAAAAAAGAATCTATTGACTTGCAAACCTACTTTCTGAAAAGCATGGTCCAAATTCTACTTTTCTGTGTTACTAATGCAGTTAGATTATATGAATAAAATGAAATTAAAATTACACACTCTCTTTTGACATGCTCTTGTCTCTCATATCATCTAAAAAGCATCATATTTTCTCCTGTTTGAGGAATTCTGCCATAAACCATGAATGCAGAAGTTCAATACTTAGTAAAATCTATTCTGAATAAGAAGAAAGATGTGTGTTGTTGAATGAGAAGAAAGATGTGTGTTGTGCCATCATGTCCACAACATAAAAAAGTCAGACAGGATTGTATGCAGATGAATAAGCAATCTACCTTTGATAGTAAATGTATTTTTACAGTGTTTTGGCTATTATTTCATCTGACAAAAAAAAGAGGAAGCAACATTCTGTACTTTTAAACTCACCAGTGGTAAGGATAGTTCTCTACGAATGGTAGAGTATAACTTCTAAGAAACACAATCATGGTCATTTTTTTTTATTACTAAGAGTATCCATTTTAAAGACCATTCTATCATATACAGGTCTTCACTGAATGTGTATACCAAAAATTGTTTCTACATACCTTTACAAACAATAGAGGCCTGGTGATTCCAAGTTTGAATTCTAGTTCAAATTTCCCAGACAATCTAGCATTTTTGTAAGAAACAGTTTCACAAGCTGTAGGCTTGCTCTTGTCACCAAAATCAGAAGTAATGCTCTTAACACTAATTATCAACTTGATACGCCATTAAGAAGCAGTCATTTCTTTATTGCAGTGCTGGATGCACACAAAGGATAGCTCCACCTAAAATACTGGTAAAACCAATTCATATTGTAAAACCAAGGAGTGTAGGGCTTCTACTATAATTCACAGTAAATCACTGGTTACTAGGCCTATAACAGATGGTATCTGTTAACCCCTCTCCCTTCCAAAAGGGAAAGAGAAAGGGAGTAATGGAGAGAGACTTATGAATTGGAAAAGAGAACTAAAACAACTTTAATGAAAATAAAAATAATAAAATGAAAGATATAAAAGCATATGCAAAATCAATATTGAACTCAACCCCCCGATGGCAATTATGTCACCATCACTACTGATGCTGCGGAGCAGGTACTGAGGAAATCCCAGAGAGGACTCAGCAGCAGATGGGAATCAAATTCAGGAGCTGGATTATTGAATAGGATTCAGAAACACACAGATTAGGATCAAAGGCAGAATGGACAGAGTCCTCCTTGGATGCCAGTCATTGAAGAGACCTTGATCCTCATGATCCCTCAGCTTTATGTGCGATATAACATCCATGCTATTCAGGTGTGTTAAGCAAACTCAAAATATACTTGAAGAATGCTACATGGATGCACAATTCCAGGTGTAAAAGAAAAAAGAACAGACACTGCTCTCTTTTTGTCTAAATTATCATTACACTGAAATAATACCTGAGAATTTTTGGTCTTCTCAGTTATCTTCTCTGAAGTTTTCAGTCAGCTAGGAAATTCTGAGGCCAATAGGAAGGCTCCTCTCAGCATCATGATGACTACCACACAGTGTTTCTGCATCCTGAATGCAAGTTTCAAGTACATCTCCGTTAGAAAAACAGACGCCTTCTCCAGACTTCACTGAGGAACACTTCAAAGTCTTACAGATTTAGCATAAAAATGGAATTAACACCAGCACTAGTAATCCCTTTAGGATTTACCTAATATATGTAGTGAAGAAACATATCTTTGTTATGATGATATTATGATGTTATTATGATGTTATTCGGATCTTGTAGCTAGTCATTAATTCTGTCTCACTGTCTGACTTGTCCAGTGAAAAAGGGAGCTGCCAGGTTTCTACTCAAAATAATTAATGATCATCTGAATTTTTTATTCAGACTGATAAGCCTAGAGAGACTCATTCAGAAAATGATGCAGCTGTTAAGTTTAAGAGAATATAATTTGGAATCATTTGGATGAACCTGATTTAAAACCATTTATGTAATATTCAAAAGTAGTCCCTACAGAATTTTGCATACCAAACGTTACACAGCTATAATTTTTCATTCACTCCCCACTAATACATTTAGTCTGTGGTAATCGATAACTAATTTCATCTGCATATTTACTTCAAAATTTAAAAACTAGCCATGATTTTCTTTGGAAAAAGAACACATTAAATATTTTTTCTCTCTTTACAATGCATAGTGCTACAAAGAATGCTCTGAAGGATGAAGTAAATGAAAGAACAACTTTTTAGAGCAAAAATATATCTACAACTAGTCTTACCTGACATGTCTGACAGCAGTGGTTAAAACATCAGTGTAGCAATGATAACGCTGTAGAGAAATTCTGGAGATTCAAGGACATGTAGTTTATCTTTGTACTCAACAGACTATATGTAACTATATAAAATATTTCAGAATTTTTCAGAATTTAATATCAACTCATATTTCAAGAAAAGTTTTAAAAAAAACATAAAAAATAAGAACAAAAAATATAGCTTATATATTTATGTACTATGTTTATTTAGTCAAAATACTATCTACAGAATAAAGGCAACATTTGAAGCAATGTCATTGCTTCAAATTAGAATTTCTGGTTTGGCTCCTATTTTGCATTTTCTAGTATTGGAGGAGGACGTTGAGGAAAGAACCTCAAGTTCTTTGGTGATTAAAGAAAGATATTATTGAAAATATTACATGTGCTACAGTAAGTTGATTGATTCAGATATGCAGTATGGTCTACAGTTTTGCTAAAATTTCATTTTAGTAGTTTAAGAGTTTTTAAGACATAATTGCAATACTTGGTAGAAAAACTCAGCCTTTTTCTTGTTTTCATGCATCTTTCATCTTTTACAATTTAAGAGAGAAACACCCTTAACCAGTTAGGTTATGTATTTTGGGTTTTTATAATCAAATTTTCTGTGCTTAGCAATTGTAGGAATTTGAATGTATAATTAATTATCAAGGGTTTCTTCGAACAGATTCAGTGCCTCTTCTTGTATCAATTTTTTAGAATTCTGATAATATTATTCAAGATAATGATTATATGTTAATTTAATATCGTTACTATTTGGCAGTAATGAGAGTATGAAGCAGGAAGCAAAGAGTGATAGTTGGCTCTCCTCTGCCATACAATATATACAAAATCATTAAAATTAAGGTGGGGAAAAAATAAAAGAGTAACCTTACTTCCTTCAGAAATCAAGTTTTGCTTTAATAAACAAATGCTTGAACAGAAAGAATTAACTTGGTTAACTCATTTTACAAATCACTGGAGTATTCAGACAATGCTGCCAAATCTTCAACCACAGGGGGCCTCCAGGCTATTTGCACCCTACCTAGCATGTGTGAATCTTGTTACTTCCGATCCATTGCTTTATTATGTCAGAGTATGAAAACCTTTGTATCCCTTGGGAACAAGGATGTCTTACTTTCCTTATGTTATCTATCAGTAGGTATAACATCATTTTCCCATTTTGTTCCATTTGATGACAAAATGTTTCAACAGTGTCAGCATATTAGGTTTGGGGGTTTGTTTTTTTTCTATTTTGGGCTCAGTGATGCATAATATGTATGATTCAAGTGTGCAAAGAAAGTAAAAAATGTAGTAAGGCACTTGCTTATTAAGTCTAAACCTATATGCATGTTCTCTCCTCAGAATACCTAATAATTGTACCATCAGTAGAAATACCACTAGCAAAAGGTGACACACAAGGTAACTGACGTTTTCAAACAACATTTCTTGTACCCCAAATTCAACTCAGATTATTTTTCCCATAATATATACATTATGGTTCAATATTTGTCAAGGGTGGGAGGAACTAAAAGGATTTTTGCAAGAGAAAAATTCTCTTCCACATCCTCTCAAAAATAGATATGTAGCCATTTTGCTAAGTTATATTGTACATGTGCAAAGGTTTCAGTGAGCAATTGATAATGTGCATATTTAAAAATATTCTACCTCTTCTTTATGACAAGAAAAATGTTTAACTAATTTCTCAAATCAACAGCTTCTTCTGAAAAGAAAGCTCTGAGATGCCTAAAGGATTTTCCTTTTAACAATGACAGACCATCAGAAAATAACTTTGTAATTCCAATGCCAGAAATTGATGTTATATATTGCTAATTTAGAAATAGTATAGAAAGCCAGCAATTGGTTCATTTTAGTAATTTATTTCTTTACAGGTATGTTCTAGATTGTAAGTCATTAATAGCTTTTGTTTCTCTCTTGCTACAAAATGGAGAAAAGTGACTTCATATATGCTAAGGGATTTCTGAAATTGCAGTGATTGCAGTTGATAGAGAAGAAAATGCCTTTAATACCAATGTTTGTACTTTTGTATTCTACAAATTATTTTCAGTGAATGTAATAAAACAGATTTGATTTTTTTTTAATAAGTAAATCATGCTTAGAAAAATTTCTACAAAGATCTTCAACATCCATTCCCATGGGGAAAAAAAAAATATTGAAAAAAGAGGGAAATAAAGATCTTGAATACTAATTCTCTTCTCTTTCAAGATGAGCTTTTCAACTCAGATTACTATCCCAGTAATCTCAGTCTCTGTTCTCTCTCAGATAAATCCTTTTCTGTTTTTTAATATTAAAAAAAACCCTACATTTCTTTTATGTAAATACAAAGTGCACTTTTTTGGTGTCAGTTCATCCTTTAACATCACAGGAAAAAATTGCACATCTCCTTCTCTCCTGAGGACAGCTTTCTTGAACTGTGATTCAATAAGAGTACTGCAAAAATAAAACACATCAGTATTAACATAAAACTCAGTTTGAGTAGCAAACAGCCACTCTTGACTCCTGTAACATGTTACAGACTTATATCACATTATCAAAAGAGAAAGCAATTGTGTCATGTTTTTGTACTGCAGCCTACCAAATAAACCAAAATTTCATGCTTAGTTTAAGCTAGTCCTAGGAGTCCCTTCACTTGAAGGCACTTTCAGAAAATGGCTTATCTCATAACAAGATTCTGGAGTGTATAAACCCAGGCATCTTAGGACAGAATGAACTCCCATTTGGAAGTGGTTCTTCTCTTATTGTAGAAACATTCCATATAATTAACTTTTAGCTATCCAGCTTTACGGCACATTGCATATTGGAGAGGAATCATTTCATTAAACCCATGCCTTTACTGTCATTTTAGGTACTACAGAATTTTGACAAGCCTTCAGATGCCATTTAGTAAGGGAATTTTTTTTCTTTATTCCTTTGAGCACAGACATGCAATCATGTTTCATATGGCAGCAAGGACCTAGGTTTAGGCAATTAAATCACTCCTCTCGAGCTGAAATTCCTAGGCTTTGTCATGGGATGTCCTTGAGGGGTATGAACTGCCTTATAGAGTTTGTCCCTTTTTATAGTTTCCTGAGGCAAAGCAAATGGCCAGTTAAGATTAGATATTTAATATTTATTTGTTAAAACTTAAGAACCATGTCCTAGTTCCTAGATTTTATGTACAGAAAGTTACATGAGAAAAATCTGAATCCTATGAAAAATAAGAAACATTCAATTCTGGTATAATTTTTTTTACAAAGAATACTGAGTTAGTTGTTCCAGGTTTTCAGATTTGCCATGCCTTATTCTTTTACTATGCAGATAGCAAACAAGATATATTAGCACTGAAGCATTTGTCTTGCGGAAGTTTTCTCAACAATAATAGATCTTTCCTTCCTCTAACTTAATTTCACCATTTTCTAATATATTTACCAGATCTGAATTGCTATCCTGGAACTTTGAAATGTACAATTTCTCACTATAGTATAGAAATACTAACAGCACTTAAACTCATAAAAATTATTTTGATAGTTTTAATTAAACTAGAAATGGATATGTTTTATATTTTTAGTTGCAGTCATTATTTTTACCTTCTGATTTGCTTTAAGCTTTCCAAGCACATGTATATATTACAACTTTTACCAGTGTGGTTATTTATTTACTTTTAGCCCTTCTTTATTCTGTGTGAGCCATCAAATTGAAAAAGAAAAGAAAAGAAAAGAAAAGAAAAGAAAAGAAGAAAAGAAAAGAAAAAAATCCCTGTTGTATGAGCAGTTAGGATCAAACCTGTAACAGAATTTGAACTAAACTATACATCTCTCACATCTAGTCTTTCACCTGTTTCACAAGAAGACAGTTTCCAGATAAAAAACATTAGCTGAAAAAGGATTCGGGGGATGCATGTGGGACAGTAGTGGGGTATTTTTTCCTCTATGCAAATTTTGTTAGATTATGATTACTTCTGTAGGCTGTTAAAATGTACTCAAAAAATACTTTGTAGCTTTATGAATAGGTTTTCCAGAAAAGAACATTTGAAAGTTGTAACACTCCACAAAGCAAGCAAACAAACAAAACCAAACAAACAAAACCCCCCACAGACAAACAAACAGCAACA
>VWZY01010391.1:162847-185796 GCA_013399075.1 Chloroceryle aenea
CCTACAAAACCAACAAAACCCACCCAACTAACAAAACGCAACAAAAAAAAAAAACAAAACCCAAACTCTAGGAAAATAAAAAGCCTCTACAAAAGGTAATGCTTATGGAAACAGATATTTCCAATTTATTTTTATCTCAGATGAAGAAATGTCTAATTTTTGTTGTACTAATAGAAGGTTTAGAAATTTGTTTTCATTCTATCTCTTTAAGACTATTGCTAAAATGATAACAAAATATTTTCTAAGCTTCAACAGAGAATAGCAAACTGTAATTATAAGCTCCTTTACTGTACTTCTGAGTGCCTTGCTTTAGTTTGATCTGAAGAATTATGTCCTTGCAACGTGTTTATTGCTAGTCATAGGAGCAGAAGAGAAAACAGACAAGTATGACTGAGGACTGTCAAAGAGTGGAACAAAGGGATTTGCTTCAGGTAAACCTAATGCAGTCCAAGTAAACTCAACAGTTTAGCTATCAAAGGAATTGGAGATTGAGAGGAAGGATAAGAGAAGAATAAGCTTTTTTTTTCTTATGGCTTTTTTGCTACAATTGTAGTTTGATCTCCATTGGTTGCCAAGTAGGTCAACAAAAGTATTTGCAGTAATTGGCAGTGAGTTTTTAGAATTCACTGTCAGAAAATATGGTGTAATTCCTGAAGAGTACTTACTCCTAAGGGATAATAACTTCACAGAATGGATTTGAATAATTTTGTACTACTCAGTGAGCTAGTCGGTTAAACTGGTTCGTTCTTTTACTATGTCTGTTGCTGAGTACTTCCACATATTTCACTGAGAAGCCACAGAGTACAAATTGCATTTGCATATTATAATAAGCTGCTACAAAGGCCACAAAATGAGCCCCTTTTTTACATTGTATGAGAAACTATAAACTGTTATGTTGTTACTGTAAGTTTGCTCTTGGTGGAGGAGAATTCCCAGTATCCTTTAAAAAGCTATAGTCCGAGCTGTGTAGGAGCAGAGCTCATGATGAGCAACCTTCCTCTTTGTAAATGTAAAAGGAAGGGGAACACATTTTGATCCCTGCAGTGTCCTGGTATCACTGATGCTATATAAATTAGGTTGAGGAAAACAGTCTGGAGGAAGTAAAGGAGAAGGGGGAGAAGGGAATTTAGAGTAATGTATAGTGTTAAAGGGTTTCACAATGACTGCAGTAGGATGCCTAGCAATTTTCACTATAAAGAAATCAGACCTTACCCAAGCCTTTGCATACTAGCTTTATTTCAGTTAACTACCCTGATTATGCTCTTCACTTTTCTGTGTTTGAATAAGGATTGATTCTTCTACACTTCCAGGAGAAACAGAGGGAGTTGAGACACAGATTATGAAACTATTGCTTAAAATTTAGTGTCTTAATTCATTCTTGGGTCTTGGTCTGATGGCTTTCCACTCCAAATAAGCAGTGGTTTATTAACAAAACCCAAAAACCCCTGTATGGCAACTGTGGAAATTTCATTCCAGTAACCATTCTCAAAGGGTGGAATAAGAGACCTTCTCTACTCTCTTCAGTCATTTAGAGTTTTCCCAAAACAGTAGGTTTTGCACTCTTAAAGCTCCTAAATGCCCTTCCTGATATGCTTCAGGACATCCAACACTTGACATCAGAGTTATCTTATGAGCAAAGTAGTCTTGTGGGCTCACAAGCAAATTCTCCCTCAACATGATACCATTCATATCTGGTATCATCCATATGTTTGCTGTGTTTTCACAGCATGTTTTCATCTGGCTTCTTTATGAAGGTATTGAACAATACCATACCAGTCCTTGATTTTGGGCTATTCTGCTTGTTACCAGTCACCAAATGGATGTCAAACCACTAACTGTTACTCCTTGAGCCTGACAGTCCAGACAATTTTCACCCAGCCTGACCATACATTGAACCAACTCACAAGTCCTAGGTTTTTAAGAGACAATGTTGTGATAAAGGTTCTAAAAATATTGCTGCAGTTAAGGTATGCACTGCCCTACCATCATTCATATGGCCTGATAGTTCATTGTGAAAGGCAGGCAGGTATGATGTCGCCTCAATAATATGCATTGACTGTTCCTAACTGTCTTTCACATGCCTGGAGAGCAATAGAATAGTTTGCATTCTCTGTTCTCCTTGGTGCAAGATTTTCTTTCTGAAGTCTCAGCAGTGGCATCACCTACAAGCAGCAAGTGCAAGGCTGCAGCCCTGTGACAGAGAGCTTGTAATGCTGAAATGCAGTGTGTTTCAGCATTGAACTTATAGAAATTTCTGTTGCCAATCCATTCACTGAGATTTTAGAAAACCTTATAATTTGATCAATATGTGACAGTTTTTTGGCAGTTTTCAGAATGTGACATTTTCCATAGCAGTAACATAGAATTAGTGTCAATGTCAAATCCCATATAAACCACTGCACAGAAATAAAGGGTGACACTGTTCCAGGGGAAAAACTGCTCAGTTGCTACAGTTTAAATCAAATAACAATCAAAATGATTTACTGATTTATTATCAACAACATATTGACTAATATTCACCAAAGCACACACAGCTGTGCAATCATCCCTGAGGCTGCAAGCCCCTGCGTTGTAGATACCCTCATGCTGCACCCTTCAGTGTTATCCCACTCACTGGAGTGTGGTGGCTCACAGAGCCTGGCAGGGATATGCTCTGTCCCACAAGGTCACAGTGCTGCAGGGAGACTTCTGTCAGTCTGAAAACGGCTTTGTCACTCCTGTGTTTTTTAATCAGTCTTGGGACATAATATATTCACTTAAGTCTTTACCTGTATTATCTCATGTTCTTCAGGTATTAATTAATTGATTTTGGATTCATATTCATCTCTAGTCCTTTCACTTTTCCTATTAGCTAACCCACAGACAAGTTTATGTGCTAATCACAGCTTTCTGCAAGACGCAGAAACTGGGTGAAGCTGAATATAATTGACTGCACTGAAACTCAAGATATCTTACAATTAATACATTGTGGTTTTGTTCTAAATGGTAGCTGGCATTCTGGTAATATTACATGGCAGTGTCAAGTAACATCTAGAAGAACTTGATTTTTATACAAAAGCATGTGACTCTGAAAGTCATTAGATGTTATATGTTTGATATTCTCTTTGCATAACCCACACAAATTGGAATTGTGTTTAATATAAAAATAAATCACAGGATACTAGTAGGAGATAATTCATGTGTTGCTCTTATTTCAGTTTGTTGCCACTAATACCTAAGAAATTATCTACAGAATGCCAAAAACATTAAAGCCTTTGTTGTTAAAAACTATACTTTCAATTGCAGAACTTAGATCTCTTTGCTTCTGACACCTGACTCATTCTTGTGATGTACATTTGTAGCCTGATTCAAACTGTTAATGATATAGGCAATCAAATAGATAGGCTGTCTACATCTAGAAGAGGAGGAAGTAAAATTGTTAGGAGATAAAGTTGGATGGAAGACAGGAAAATGGTTGTTTCTGCTGAAGAATTGATAACAGTCTAATAGAAGAATCAAAATGACAAGGTAGTTGTGGATAAGAATTCTTACCTTCCTATGGAACATATATGTTACAGCTTTAATGTTTGTGTGTCTGTACATCTAGATGTAAAATATGCTTTAGCGTATTTTTTGTTGTGTGCATATCTGTAAGAATGCATGGCATGTATCTTTCTATGAAAGAAAGGCAGGTGAATATACAGGTGAAGTCATTCCCTCAACCTTCCTTAAGTCAATAACAAGACCATAAAAAAAATACTGGTTTCTATAGACCTGTATGTGTTAGATGATAAATTTAAATATGAAAACTGTAAATATCACTTAACCAAACTGAACTGTGATTTCCTAAATAATCAAATTACATCCAATAACTGCAGGTAAAATTCAATCCACGTAAATAATCTATACTGGGTTTTAGCTACCTAAAATCCACATAGCAATATTACAAGACTGCCTATCCTAGTAGCAGTTCTAAACTTATTATTTCTCTCCTTGTAGCCTGAAAATCCTCTGTTCAGAAGTCTTACAAATGAGTGCTTTACCTTCACAGAGACAACTAGTTGATGTTTAGATTTTTGTCCAGAACTTTCTGCCCAACCTCTGACTTGGTGTTTCAGAGGTCATGTCTACCAGTCACATGCAGATGTCCCAAGTATGTTGCAGCACCTAAGGGAGCAATAGTTATCAGTACATAGGTATTTCACCTGCTCCATTTATTGTGTTGTGCTCATCTGCACTGACTACATCAAGGGTTTTAGAAAACTGTGCCTTGTTAATTTTTTTTTTCTTTTTCCCCAAAGCCTAGTATTTATATAAAACTCGGTAAAATGACACCTAAAATGATGATTCAGGAGGTAGGTTATGTTCACTGGTTGCTTCCTCAGAAAATTTTTTCACTGAAGAATTTTCTTACTTGTAACAAAAAAGAAATAAGAGATTTGAATATTGTACATGCAAATTAGGAAGTTACATATATTGTAACATAGCAAAAAATAATATAAATATGAAGGAATTTGCCGTTGGTGTTCTCCAATTATGAATATAAACTTTTTTTTTTTTTAATAATAATAATAACCACCATACAGTCTATCTTGTATCAGTACGAGGGTAGGGAAGCTCTATAGAGGGATGTAGATGGGCTGGATTTCTGGGCCAAGGCCAGTTCCATGAGTTTCAATAAGGCCAAATGCTGGTTCCTGCACTTTGGCTACAACAATCACCAGCAGCACTACAGGCTTGGGGGGGGGGGGAGGGAGAGCTGACANATATGAAGGAATTTGCCGTTGGTGTTCTCCAATTATGAATATAAACTTTTTTTTTTTTTAATAATAATAATAACCACCATACAGTCTATCTTGTATCAGTACGAGGGTAGGGAAGCTCTATAGAGGGATGTAGATGGGCTGGATTTCTGGGCCAAGGCCAGTTCCATGAGTTTCAATAAGGCCAAATGCTGGTTCCTGCACTTTGGCTACAACAATCACCAGCAGCACTACAGGCTTGGGGAGGAGTGGCTGCAGAGCTGCCCAGGCAGAGAAGGACCCTGGAGGTGTTGATTGACAGCAGGCTAAACATGAGCCAGCAGTGTGCCCAGGTGGCCAAGAAGGCTACCAGCATCCTGGTCTGTATCAGGAATAGTGTAGTCACCAGGAGCAGGGAGTTGATCATTCCTCTTTACTTGTCTTTGGTAAGGCCACACCTTGTATATACTGTGTCCAGTTTTGGGCCCCCATCTACAAAAAAGGATGTTTCAGTGCTGGAGAGAGTATAGAGGTGGGCTACCAAGCTAGTAAAGGGTTTGGAGCATGGCTCTTATGAGGAAAGGCTGAAGGATCTGAGGCTGTTCATCCTTGAGAAGGCTGAGGGGAGACCATTGGTCCCTACAGCTACCTTGAAAGGAAGCTGCAGTGAGGTGGGAGTTGGTCTGTTCTCCCTGGTGACAAGCGATAGAACAAGAGGAAATGTCCTGGAGTTGTACCAGGGGTGGTTCAGGATGGATATTAGGAAGAATTTCTTTACTGAAGGGGTTGTCAGGCATTGGAATAGCCTGCCTGGGGAGCTGGTGGAGTCACCGTCTTTGGAGGTATTTAAGAGCCGGGTGGATGTTGTGGTTTAGTGGTTTTGACAGGGATAAGAATAAGGTTGGACTTGATGATCTTGAAGGTCCCTTCCAGATGAAACTATTCTGTGATTGTGTGATTCGGTTTAAGGGATAATATAGAAAAGAACAAACCACAAAACAAGAACTATTTTGCTTAATTAACATGAAAGCAGTTTCATCCAATACAAAACAAAATAGGTGTTCTGTGACAATCTCAAATCAATTAGAAAACATTGCAGTGAGTTTTATGCATACTGTAAATGATTTGTTTTAATAGGAACTTGAGACTTAACAGAGGTAAGAGGAGTTAGATGTACTATGTGCTTGTGCACTCTCAATTAGTTTTCAATAAATCGGTGGAGAAATGGGGGAACAATGATTATCAGGTTTTAGAATTTTAGAATGGCCAGTTTGAGTTTCAGATACTGAGGCAAAGCTTGAAGGACAAATCCTCAGTGTCTTTTCTCACCATCCTGTCCATCATGGGGAGGAATGACAATTTTCACCAGCTGCTGAATTGCCCTGTGAGTCCAGCTAGTGAAAAGGAAATAAAAAAGACACTGTAAAAACAGAGTGCTGCCACAGCACTGCAATGCAGAATGTTTTAGAGAAAATCAATCATAAGCCAACTTGATAGATGGCTCAGATTTGATAGAAAGGCAGAGCTACACAACATGTCCTGCTTTTGCTGACTTAGTTGCAGTATATATACTGAACATTCACATGATTTTATTAATTTTTAAGAGCCAGACAATATTGTTAAAACAGCCATAAAAAGACATGCTTTGTAAATTCCATCAGACTTTGAGTGGGCACAGGAATCATTATGACCCAGAGACCAATGCTTTACAACTGGAAATGCATTTCATTTACAATTAAGCACTGTATTCATGTAGATTTAGTTTAAGTTTGAGATGAAGCAAATGAATGACATTAAACAGATCACATAATAGGGATAAAAGCAAAAGTAGCAAAAATTATCTCCCTGATCATTTTATGAGCTAAAAATTAGGCTGATTCTTTTTACAATTCAGAGCAAAACAAACAAAAACCTGCTATTTAACATATATATATATAAAAATTATTGTTAATGTTTAATTTATATTGACTTTTAAAATGTTTCTTTTGCTATGAAAAAGATTTCTACATTACATAAAAAGTATCTCTATATCTATAAAAAGTCANGGAAGGGAGGAAGGGAGGAAGGGAGGAAGGAAGGAAGGAAGGAATCTAAATTTAACAGTATAATTACTCAGTCAAATAGAAAGTGTGTGGTTTAAAGTGGTAACATTTACTAATAAAGAATATTATTTCCTGTAATACATGACCAGATGTAATTAATTAATTATCTTAAATAAACATAATAATATAGTTGTGAATATGATTATACATATCATTTATGTGATATGGTGAGGATTAAAACAACTTAGATGAGATTCATCTTACCTAGACTCTACACGGTAGTCATCTAGATCTGATTTTACAAACTATCATTTTAAAAGCCACAGAGAAAGCGTAATTCATCTGATCTGTCAGATGAGAGCACGAGAAGACGACTGCTCCTTAATAGTGCCTGTTCTATCCTTTGCCTGAGAAAGCATACTGGGAGGACTAGGTAAAGTCATGTTGAGCTGTATATATGGGGATAAATAAACCCTCTTTGCCATAGCTCTGTCTCTTCTTTCTCATTTTATTATAAATAAGGGAAATTAAATACTTAATATCACCTTCTGGTCTGAAAAACTTTCCTTAATTGTTAATTAGTTTTTACTTATAAATGTATCTTGTAAAAAGAAAATAAAAAAAATAAGCACATATGTTGGTTGTGTAGCAATGATGCCAAAAGTGCTAAATAATTAACCTTAAGTTAGAGTGAGGCTTTCCTAAGAGTTAATGAGGTGGTGGTTAGATTAATTAGGACTCAGGAAGGAACTTGTATCATAGATTATATAAAAATACTACATGACAAATGGCACACCACATGGTCTTTTAGTGCACTATTAAATTACAACTGTCCCCAATAAGAGAAATATATACAAAGACTCTCAGGAAAACTTAATGTAATGTATCATTTTCTTATTCATAATAGTTACCTGTCAGCATAAAAGTATATTTGGATAAATTCTTCAAATTACATAGCAGTTTTTCAGTTGTAATAGCTACTATACAATTCCTAGGAATTTTCTAGAAGGATTAAATTTAATGGCATTTTGTAAAATAAACACACACAGTGATTAAATTCACAAAATACTTATAAGCCTGGTGAATATTTTATACTAATTTAAACTTAGAAGGTGAAAATATTAAAAATGTCATATATCGTGAATGGTCATTGCAGAAAATGAAGACTATAACAGATAAGAGCATAGTATTGTCATGATTTATCATGGTGTAACAGCAGCTGATCACCTAGATTCCATCACTGGTTTTATTGCATTACTTGGCCCATCAGTGAATGAGTATAATTGGATAACCCAGTCATCCAAAGTCTCAATTCTTATTTCCCATTAATGAAAATATTCTATCAACGTACTTATGCATTCTTCAAGCTAAGACATATGGGACAATCACTGTATCTCCATCTTAGCTAATTATTTTAACAAGGAGGATGACTACTAGGACCTTTTGAAGAATAAAGGACAGAAAATGAGCATAGCTTGTTTTATCTGGGTAAACTAAGGATGACAGGGAATATAATTGTTGCCTATAAATAAATCAGTGGTAAACATAAGGGAGGAAAAAGATTTATTTAGCTAACAGACAAAGTTGGCACAAGAATAGATGGGTATAGAATAGCCCTGAGTAATCAATGTAGGCTTGACAGAGAAAGTATGTTTGTGAGCTGAGGAATGAATCTTGGAGAAACTGTTTAACAGGAGCAGTGGTAGAGGCAAAAACAAAGCAAGAGGAAAAAAGCCTAGCTACTGTTAATACAGAAATAGATTAATTTATGAAGTGCATTATACAAAGTGATTGTGTTGAGACGAGTTAATTAATTGTGATGAGAGGAAGAAGGGATCCATGAAGGCCCTTCTAAGTTTAATATGCTATTATGTAATTTTTATCTGAATTCTGAAAACAAAGCTGGACAAAGAAGAATGGAGAAAGAGCTATACAACACTTCTAGTTTTAAAAGTATGTTGAGGAGCACAAACACAATAAAAACAAGTTGAAGAGATTTTAAAAAATATGTTGAATGATAGAGAGTACAAGCAGATGATGAAAACTGGGCCACCAGACTTTCTATTCCTAATATTTTGGATTGTCTACAAGAAATTCAAGAAATGAGATTTTTTTGAAGACTGGGAGATTAAAAGCTATAAATCACATTGAAATTGTACACATTGTGTTCGTAGTCATGAAAAGACATCAGGTTTACCAGTAGGGTCCCTATAGATCTAGGCTCTTCTGGATTGTGTTTTGAGGGCAATAGATATAAAACAAATCTAGCCTAAAAGTCACAACTATACCAGTAAGTTATGTGGGAACTTGAAAGTTTCCTACTTTGCAGAGTTTATAAACTCAGATGTAGAACATACTTTTCTCTCTACAGGTGTATGTACAACAAAGAGTAAATCAGATTTACTTGCCCTTGCTCAAGTAGATATGCCTAAAATATAATCCAGGATTTGAAACTAAGGAACAAAGGGGTAAAACAGGTTATAAGGATAAATAATATGCGTAAATAATACTTAATGTATAATACTTATATTGTGTTCTTTTGTACTATAAGTTTTGAAAATATTAGATTATTTATGAGTTCGTTTACACTAATGCACAATATGTTGCATATTATGTCCCAATAGTAATGACCTCCCTCATTAATTGTGCTGTCACAAGAAATATATTGGGTATGATAAGGAAGTTCTTTCTTATAGAGTATGGGTTTGAATTCTTTATAGAGAATTCAAATTTAATATTTGTTTAAAGGTGACATTTGTCTCTCTTCTTAAAAAATAATGATGCTGCTTCAGCTGCTGTTGGCAGCTTTTCTTACACTCTTCCGTGGACCAGTATCTATTGTGCATGCGAGGTATGTGAGCTACTGATGTTTACATTATATATTAAGAAACCGTCTTCAAATAGAATGCACGTTGTCTTATTTTTTTATTTTTACTTTTTTATTTTCCCATCATTTTCTCTTACCTTTGTTGACTGCTAATATATTTTTTAAATGATTTTTCATTTTTTAATTTCTTAACCATGTAGCCTCTGATGCAGCCACATCTTTATCAGAGGATTTAAGTTCTAGGCCACTGGTTCAGTTCCAGCACACACTCAAGATGAAGATGCCTTTTAGGCATCAATTCAGCTCCAAGCAGGTGTCCCCATTGCTACCATTCTAACAAGTACTTAATGACTGTCGCCTTACCAGTCTCACCAGAAAGACCAAGGACTGCATAGAAATAGCATCATTAAGACTAAGTTCATAATGGGCCATCTGAGACAGAATTTAACACTGCTGGTAGAACAATGTGAGACAGATTGCATAAATTTGTCATGTCCATGGGGACAGAGGACTTCACTCTAATGATGACTATTCTGATTCTGTTACTTGTAACTTTTGTGTTTATACAATACCTGCCACTTCATTTTCCTTTTACCCATGCATGACCTTAATTCTTTTCAGTTGTATTTTCCCTTTAGTGACAGGAACAAAATATATTTAGGCACTGATTTCATTTACATTAAACAGATCATTCCTTAACAAATTTTCATGCAGAGCTTTTGGAGGGAAAGAACTGTGGATAGAAGTGTCAGTTATTAAAATTCTGATAATCAAATGTTCAGAGTGATGACCTGAAAGAAAGGGGTTTTGCTGGGAGAGTGTGCTAGTAAAATAGTAAAAAACCAAGGGAGAGTCATGCGCTTTGTTGCTTTTGATTCACGTGTATTCCTTTTTAAAAGAGATTCTACAGGTAATGTCATTTGCTTACTCAGTGCAATGTTGTGCTCATAAACAATGTCACTTAGGAAAGTATTTAATTTTTTATTTTTGATTCATCATTCAATAAAACATTTTTATTTATTATCTAGGTCTGAAGACAACAATTTCTTTTTTTTTTTTTACTTCAGTAAATAACTTGAAAACACTACATTTACAAGTATAATCAGCTCTTAATTCTTATTTCACAGGAAAATACTAAAGAAATGTGAAAGAGATAATTGCAAACACAAAAGTGTATGCAGAAATAGACAATTTTGCTACTCTTCCTGAGGCTACTCATAACATTTGAGCAGTAATTTTCTATGTAGGTAATTTTACACATAGGCAATATATACATATACACTGTAATTTGGACTGTTGATTGCAACTTTTGTATGATTTAGAGTCTTTTTTGGACAAAGAATGCTCTAATAAAACAAATTATTACTATTCCCAGTTAGATTTCATTAATTCTACAATTTTTGTGGACATGCTGATGGATTTACACAGAAGTTTTGCCCAGCAGAAGTTACTGAATTTCACTAGACTTCAGCATGACAGTGAATTGAATAAGGAGTTACTAATACGGGAACATTATTTTTGTCCTAAATAACATACTTATATTCATGAAGATTATGTTCCAAAAGTACATTCTGTGAAGTATTTTGTTTTACAAGAAGATATTTCATTACACATGGCACTTTAGAAAGCCAGCAAGCATACAATCAAAAAATTCTGCTTACATAAATCACTAAGATAAAGATTGAGATTTTTTTCATGGTCAAAACCAAATTGCTAGTTGTGGAGGATCATTCCAAAAGCCCAGAAATACCATTTTTTACTTTTTTTCTTTTATGTGACCCCTCTCAAGATTCCTTGCAAAGATGTATAAAATGGTGCAAAGAGGAGTTCAGAGTTTTCTAACTGATACTTACAAGTCTGGAAGAATTACAGAATATTAAAGTATTATATTTATTAATCAAACAATTTAATATGTAACATGTAATTCATTGGTTTATTTCCTTTTTATGGCTTGAAATGTTTTAGACACTAACGTAATTTATATCAACTTTTCTCATCTTTTATTCAGTGATTTACTAGTGTAAACTGACTCAACAGTTCCAAGATTTCTTCATCCCCAAATCTGTGTGGTGGAGTCATATCATTTATGCTACTTTTTCCTTTTGGTTTCCTAATGTTTTCACTCCTGATTACAGAATGGCCCATTTTGGACAGAAAGAGAAGAGAGAAGGATCAGCTTTCCTGATTATTCCATAAGTAATAAACAGTCACAGTTGTTGTCCAGGATATAAGAATTATAAGTGCAATGTTCCTGAGGTAAGTGCAGAACCAAAGTCTTCCATTTCCTGATTGAGTGTTGAACAAATATTTTTTCTAAGTTTTGCAATCTACAGATTGTCATGAAAGTGCAGACTCTTGCACTATGAATTTTAGCCACTGACAATAGTATTGCTTTTAGTAACAATTTCTTTGTGAACTAATTAGGAGTCATTACATGCCTGTAGCATTTTCTGGACCATAAATTATAATTGCTGAACTAAATTATTACACACTGTCACTCAAGATCTTCTTTACAGGATTGATTTTCCATCAGGAAAAGAATCCATCTGAGGCACTGCAAACACTAGATCCAATGAAGTTAAATAAACCCTAAATCCAGGAGCTTCAATAAGTATTTCCATACCTCAAGTTTCCTAAAGCCAGTTCCTTAAACCTACATTGTCTGCTGTTTTCTTCAGTGTATTGATCAATCATGGGTGGAGAATTCTTTCCAGACACTTCCCCCACCTGTTTCCTAGTGCAAAGTTGGTCAATTTTTTCATAGACAAAATCAATCAAAACTCTTCTGGCACCTACAAAGATAATCATGTGAGACAGTATGTAGTTAAGATGGTTAGGAGATGTTTTCTATAGATTTCAAGATAAACAACAGCAAAGGATGCTGCATGTCCTGGAGCAGTCAAGTGGGATCACAGGATATAAGAATTCAGCAATATAGTGGTTCTGGGAACCTCAGACTCTCTGGCTGATCTTGCCATTTCGAAGATCATTACAACAGTGTCATTTCCATCTGGATGGTGACCAGCTACCCACTTAAGGACATATAATTCCCCATCTGAGGATTGTGTTATGCCAAGATCACAGTAACAAACCAGACAGAATGAATTTTATGTAATGATAGTGAACTATAGAAAATGTAAGTGCAGTGGACTGTAGATTCACAGTTCTTAGGGTAAGTCAGGTGGTTTCTTAAACATTCTAGGCATGTTTGGGAGATCAGACATTATGCGTATACATTGGGGCAGTCTTGGGTGAGGTGCAAGTAAAACATAATTAAAGAATTTTCTTTAAAAGTTTGGTTGATTGGGGTTTTTTAAATAAAATATTAAATAATTTGTGCTATATTAACAGTTATGCATGAAAAAAAAAAAGCCAACAACAACAACAAATAAACCAAAAGAAAAAAACCCCAAACATTAACAAACAAAACCCAACTGAACAGTTTGAAAAAGCCTCTTTATCAGGATAAAAAAGTTAAAACCTTGACCAAGTCTATTTTCAACCTGTCTTTATAATAGAAGCATCACTACTAAAATCATGGACAGAAAAAGAATTTTCATTTAAACTGGCATTAATTTATTAACTGAACCAGGACTCAAGGACAGTAGTTATCTCAGTAATCTCTACTGGGTTGAGGGTATGAGGTGTAAGACATTTCTCCTGACAGAAAGGAAATATTTTTTGCATTGGTCACCATATCAGATTGATTTAGATGAAATGTATTATTGATCAGATATAGCTTATTATTGTGCATTCTGAGAATTGCAGACAGAAAAGTGGTTCTGTAAATTGTTGAACTCAGTTTCATCATTCCTGACCTTAGTTCCTATAGATGTCTTCTGTGACCTTGGTCAAAGATACTTCATGCTTAATTCCCTGTATCTGCGTCATCATTTCACAGAGATATTTGAACATTTCATTTTGCTCCTATTAGCAAAATATGTAGTGGGAAGTTGGTATAGGATTTTTTCTCAACTTCCGTTTTATTTCACATCCTTTAAATTTGGATTTAGTATTTTATATTATCTTACTGACAGGTTATTACAACACTTAATTAACTGGTTAATTAACTTTACTAGTATAATAATATCAGTTGGAAACCTACTTAGCACCTTCAGAATTCATAACAATATAGTTGTTAAATTTTTGGACTTATCTAGCGTTGATCATATGCCTGAGAGTTCAAGTGCTTAAGTGATTTAGTACATCTTCTGCAGCTTTTAATTCTTCATTTTAATGTGGAACAACTTTCTGTAAAAGTTCAGCAGTAATTCTGAAGTCCAAAAGTTCTATATCATTACACAAGCTTTCAGTCATAAATTATAAGATAATATTAGAAAGAATCCATAGATCTCTCAAATTATACAGAAATACTCCTTTGCTTTTAACAATGGAGAGGGACAAAAGTATACATGGCTGGCCAAAGGATAATTAATGAAGTGTTTTTCCTCTTCTAATAGTTCTAATGAACCCCTTAGTATTGTGTCCTAAAAGCAGTGACTTGCCAGCACCTTGGAATCTAAAACAGAGTAGAAAATATTGCTACACTTCTAAGGTGACAGTGAAATTGTTCAGCTCCAAATGGAAGTTGCAGAGCATAGGACATGCGATACTAAATCATCTAGCAGCAGAGAGAAATTCAGGCACATGATTGATGCCAGAATTCTTCTGGGGGATCAAAATCCATCAGCCAAAGTAGCTACTGCCATTAATCACGTCTCTGAAGTGTTTGGTATTGCTGTGACTTATCAACATGTAGCAGCCCCTCTGTTGGTAGGAAGTGGGAAGGGAGCAAGAGGCTCATGTGGCCCTAAATGATGAGGCAGCAACACTGCAGGGGGAAACAAAAAATAAAAAAAAAATGAAAATCCAAAGGATCAATAAAATATACTCATGATATGACAATCCTACAGTCAAGATTTTATCTAAACCCACAATGAAAGACTGTGTGCAATGAGCCAAGGTTGCTCTCTGTACTTACATCACAGGGGCTAGATCCAACATAGTTCTAATCATAAAACAGCACAATAGTGTATGTAGAGTTATGAAAAGCTGAGATACTGTCCTACCCTGTTCATGAGCAAGGAGAAGGGGATATGCGCTGCTTGTCTCCTGGTGCATTGTTTATAAAAGGGTAAAAATAAGATTGCCCTGACTCTCTCCTTGATGTTTTCCAGGGTTTTCTGAAGTTAGAGTGTAGACTGACTGATATATTCAGGACACGAACCATCACTGGGAAACCTGTGATTTTAGTGCTTTAGGGTACCATTGTTCTTTTTTTGTAAAAAAATTCTCACTGTCTCTATAACCCCGCATTTGATATTTTATCTTTCCCACTGACAGTGAGTTCCTCATAAGCATTGCCTCAATGTCAGAGGAACCAGTAACTGACCACAGATCTTTTTGTTCCCTCTACATAATTTCATAATTTTCTTACCTTTCTGTAAACAGTTTATTTCCTCTTGATCCTCCATCACAGCTGGGGGAGAGAGGTGAAAAATAAGAATGATTTCAATATCTGAGGGTGCATTTGAATCCAATAGTATTACAGAGAGAAAGACATTAAATGGAAATGTGAAATATCTGTGACTCTAATTTGTTGTCTCCAAATATGTTTATGAAGATACCGAATAGCTTTTAATAATTCAGAATATACTTGAGCTGCAGACTGCAGACTCACATTTTTACCTGTTAAGAATTATATGCAAGCAGAACATTTATCTTCACAGTGGAGTTCTGAAGTTTTCCTTTTTTTCTTTTTTTTTTTAAAATAAAATTTCAAAGAAATAAAAATGTTATATTTGCCCTAGGATACATTCTTATATAATTTCAAATGATTCATAACAAAGTCAATAGAACACAGGAAATTCCATACAGACGTAGCACAACATTCTTTTCTCTTTCTCGATACTTTTTAAAAATCAGTTATATGTGAGCAAAGGAGGTCTGAAGGTAGCAATCCAGTCATGTTCTTTTATTAATACTGGACTGTCTTTACAACTGAAACACATTTTAAGCTCATGTAAATCATATTCTAACATCAGTCTTTTGTTAGTTTTCCTCAAATTATTACTTTCTTTTCCACTTAAATGAAATGGAAAATTGAAATACTCTTTTACCTTTTTATATTCTCCATGAGAAAATTTAGAAATAATCTAAAATAAAGCAACTGGCAATTTATCTGCTTTGTCAGTCAGTATTGACATACTGTTCAATTCCATCTGTATGCTAATATCAAGATTCAGTTCTGCAAATGTATTCTTCAAATTAAACACAAGCCAAAAATGTAGTTCTGATGTAATTCCAGTAGATAAATATGTATCATGCACAGTTTTGTGAAGAGTCTTATTTCAGTAAGATTTTGAATTAAAAAATCCAAAAGCTGAAAAAATCTCTGAAAAAAGAGAAGGCTGCATTTATATAGATTTTTCGTCCAAGATCAGATTTAATAATAAAGACATAGCTGCTGCATTCAATATCTGGATGAGCTTTAGTAGGATACTGAGCAGCTGTATCCTTATTTTAAAAAGTAATTTATAATAAATATCCATGAATAGAACACAAAGACCTGGAGATTTCCTTCAAAAGCAAAGGAAAGTAAAAACAAACATCTACTGGCATTGAAATTTTTTTTTTTATGTTAACAAGGAAGCAACACACAAAGGAAGACTATCAAACCTTCACTTTCACTAACATTGGTTTCTATACAGGAAGGTAAATCTCATGCAGTGAGTATAGAGGAGAGAAACACATTAAGCATTATCAATTTGTTTAGATATAGATCTTAGAGTTTTGTACCAGTATCCAGCCACACTCCACACAAAATAGATTGATCGCAGTGAAGTTTTTAATGGACTTCATGGAATGCCTTGCTCTTCTGCCTTTCCAGATTTATAGGAGTCTCTGCTGGAGGTTGATTATATCCTGGGGAAGCCAGAGAGGAACAGCTGATGGCATGACTGCTGTTCTTGTGAGGGTGCTCTCGGAAAAATACTTGCATATTTTTCTCTTGTCTGTTTATGGCATCTCTCACTGTGGTATGTCTTTTCCTGTTACAACAAAAAAGAGAAAATAGTGTACTCTTGTTTTTATAACCCATATGGCATTACATTAAATTGTCACAGAAAAATTGTTTAAATTCTCCTGGATGTTGGGATTTTGAAGGAAATATTACTGTGAGCAGGACTAAAAAATCAATCAGCACTGCTGCTGCCCCTTTGTTAGGTAGCAATTCATAGAAAAATTGAACAAGCGCAGAATAATGGTATTATGCCTATTCCTAAAGCCAATGTTTAAAACATCTATGGTGTTAAAAAAGTAAATTTTTATTTTCCATAAAAATATTTTAAAAGTCTAATGAAGAAGTGTGTGCACAGGGGTGTGTGCTCTTTTTCTTTGTACATGAACGTATGTGCATACACCTGTGTGAGCGTGTATGTGTGTGTGTTTACATAGGGATATTTACTGTTCTGTAATAGAAGGGGAAGGAAGGTGAGCTTATACTAGACTATAATACTGTTAAATGCATAGTCAGAATCCACAGAGTGACACCTTGAACACAAAGGGAAGATATTTTACACCTCAGTAGTTCTGAAAAGGTTTACACAGGCTTGAGGTGATTATAAAGGCATAAAATGAGCAAAAAACTGATGAACATGATCCACATCATCAATAAGCAATCCAGATGTGCAGTACAAGTGAATACAGAGATTGATGAATCCTTTGAATTTGGTAAGGGAAACAGTAGGAATTTGACAGGTTATTTACTGACTGCCATAACCTTTAATGCTGCTCCATGAATCAGCTAGCACAAAGTTACAGCAATGGCAGTCTCTGTCTTTGGGCAAAGGCACTACTGCTCCTCCAATGCCCTTCTCAGCTCATGTCTAGATCTGCACTCCACTCACAGTTTCAAACAGAACCATTTGTTGACCTTCTTATAACACAGCTTCTAGCAATGTAGCAAAAGAAAAGGGTGCAAAAGAGTACATTCAAAACAATATTGAAAATATCAAGAAATGTGGGTATTTAATACTTCACTCCCTGATTAAAATGGTGTTTATACATGAAGTCGAAGTTCAGCTATTTATTAAGTCATTTATTGTGAAGATGTTGAGAAATCTCAGAGACTTTTGTTCAAGGTGCTAAACACTGTCATTATCCAAGACATCTTATAATTTATCATTATTCTCAGTTTATCTTCTGAATCTAACTGATGAGGTTAAAGAAATTACCTTTTTCAGTTATTCAATGTCACCTCTCTGCTGGAGGTTATAGCCCTCCCAGGAGACCCAACTAAATGAGCACATCTTGAACATGTATGTGTTCTGCTAGCTGTTCTACAGGGTTATGAAGGTCTAGCATGGGGCTGGTTACTGCTTCACTGATCAGACTAATGTCTTCAATGAATAGTGCACCAAGTTTAACAAAGTAAACTATGAAAACTTTTATAGAAGTGGGAAATCACTCCTGCTCAGGGAGCAGCTTAGCCTGTATGGAATGAGAAGGTGGCATAATTCAGGATGAGATGGCAAAATGCTCTGAGGGAGGGGTGTACAAGGAATATGATGCAGTTGACAAGAGAAGACTACTGAGACGAGCAGGGCACAGACACACAGACCTACACCTCATAGACAATGGAAGGCATTACCTTTCCTCTATTCCCAGAAGGAGTTTGTAGAGACCAATGTATCGAAAAGTCCTTGAAATAATACCAGTCTAGTTGGGATGGCAAGATCTACATGCCAGAACAGGGTGGTCAGAGACATATTTATTTATACCTTTTTTTTCTATGTACTCCAGACTTCCCTTTAAAAAAAGTTATCAAATTATAAATTTGGGTATTGATTTTAATTTTTTTTGTGATGTGCACTTAAAAGACACAGTAAATACATTTTAAAATGCTGACCAGTTTGGGGCTTTTCACATGTTCATTACAAGTTTTGGGCTGGCATTACTGCCACAGACTGTACTATCATAGCAAGATACTGCAGTCACCCTGGAAGTCCATGCTTCTGCCATGGACAATCTTAATATTGCAGAGTAGGTGACCAAAAGTAAAACTGTTTTGGCTTATCTATGTAATACTGTCTAAAGAAAAGTCACATTCTACTTGTCAAACAAGTTAGAGAGACTTGTGTCTAATTTGTAGTATCAGTAGTGATAATGCTGCAATTTATAATTTGCCTTATACTCTAAATGAGGGGGAATATGTAATAGAAATGAGTCCTTTATCAGTTAACAGATTTTCAAGAAGATTTATCTTTTGTGTGATACAGAGGTGATTCAGAACTCTTCCAAGCTGCAGGATGCACAGTACATTCAGCTGGTTTGCAACTCATAAACACAAGTTATTTGCAATACAGCTCATTCAAATTTGTTTCTGAGAGTCTTATTACTGTGCAGACTGCTGTACTGGGACTTGCTAATATGGATTTAACTTTCTTCATAGCACTCTTTAAAACTGATAATATAAGGACTTGATGACAAATAAAAGAGGTTTATTGGAAAAGGAACAATAGCAGAAACTTCACATTTAGGTGGTGGATGACAAGAGTTTTCTATTCAATTACACAAGAAGCTTCTCTAAAGCATTCTGTTTCCAACAAACAAAAGATAAAAAGGTTTCACCACAGAGTTGATAGAATATTGTGTTAAAATAAGAAGTTAAATATTGTAGGTATCTCTAAAATGAAAAGCCTGTCATTTGAACTGTTAACACTGAACTAAAGAAAACAGAAGAATGGAATATCAGATGATAACATGCAAGGAGGAGAGAGTTTTCATAATCACTACTAAAAATTAAGTCAAGTAAATAAAGTTCAAAGTAAATTGAGTACCAGGGTAAGCGTAGTTGAAAACAAATTATATAAAGATGAAAATCAAAACACATAAATCTCATTTTTTCTTATGTGTAGAAAAGTTTACTCATTTATACATGTATCTTGCAAGATACTTAATGTCTCTAAGACACTCCAATGGGAGTTCACAGAGCTACACAATTTACAGTCCTTCGGGAGGTCTAGAAATAAGTGAGGGAGTCTACAAGATAGTGTATTTTTTATATAAAACAAAATGCCATATAATTACTAATGAGTGCATGTAAATAAGGAAGAAAAGATCAAAGTCTGTAATGATGCTGAAGGGCTTTACAATTGGGTCTCTTCTGTGATCCATGTAAACATGAGCTATAATTCTTGACAAAATAAATCACTTTTTTCCAAGTTATTGAGTTATTCTGTGAAGTTATTTCAAGAACAAACATTTAGACTAATAGATGTTGCAGGAGTTTTTTATTGTCTTTTTTTGTGGGGGTGTGTAGAAGAGAGAAGAACACTGAATGATATTTTTATGACTATTGCCCAATATCACAGCTGAATAGGTCAATTCAGAACATACAGAATAAGGTGCCTTAGATTTCCTTCATGATATTTCTTGTAGAAAATATATGTAGGGAAAAATGGTAAAAATGGAGATATGATCATTGCCCTGAGAGAGCAGTGACTCTAAGGACAACACAGACCTCCTCCTTGTACTGAGGCCCTTGCAGGAGGATGTTGAAGGACGGTGCAGTAGCAAGGACTACTGTCCACTTCATGTTCAACATTTGGAGAGCTATCAATGTATTGTGAAAAAGGTCTCCTTCTTACTATTGCCATATACTTCTTATATTTATCTGATGAGGGAAGCTGAACACAGCAGACCACATTTTTTTGCTGTTCCTTTTTGTAGGTCCAGAGAGTAGCAAAACTAAGTATACATTCTACAGCTATGGACACAAACACACACACAGATACATGTACACACCATATACAGTGTTGGCCAAAAAAATCAGAATAGAGAACATTATCTTTGCTTGCACCCATACAGAAAACAACAGCATTCTCAGAAACTGGAGTAACACAACACGTTTGTCCTTTCCAGATGATACAGACTGAAATTCACTAGCAGGCAAACGTGTACCCTTCCTCTCTTGATCTAGAGGAACACACACAACCCCAGGTCTCTTAAGCTGCAGATCAGACTTATCAACATATAGGACCCATGCCAAGAGCCTGGTCCTCTTGTTATTATTATTATTAGTTTTGTTATTATTATCCTCACCATTTTAGAGACTTCTGGTCCCTCATATTGCCTTATTACCTCCTATTTATGTCTCATGTATCAGAGTGTTTAATCAATTTCCCCTCTCTTGTTTTTCTTTCTGACCCAATATACTTGCAATGTACATTATGTCCATGCATTCTAGGCATCTACATAGCCTTTTCCTACCATATATCATTACAGTTTCTCCCATGACATCTAGCCATTCAGAGCTCTTATAGTTGTGTGTTTAGCAATTTAGTAGTTCAGCTACTGGCTTAGAACACTACTATAGAGAAAAATACAGCTATTCACTTACATGATGATTTTTTTTTTCAATAAAATACAGTGATTGAAATTGAATGTGAGTTTAGTTAATTAACCATTTAGAGATCAGTGCTCTTTGTTTATAAGTACTGTAACTCCAAAAACTTCACGTAATTTTTGTCTTCAAGTTAGAGTTCACAGACTACGATCATTTAAGTCAGGAAAGTATAAGAGTTGAAAGACTCATACTTAAAATATTAATAATAACTATTAGGTTGCAAATTAGCTATTTGCCCCTCCAATTTATCAGAAAACTACATGCATATTTTTACATACACGAGTGAGTCACTGCTATTCACATTTTGGTTTGCATTTTATGCGAAGTTTTGTAGTGAAAAAATAATGCCTGAAGGAAAGGCAAGTATGAACTTCACAAGGGTTTTATTATCTGCCTAGGTATCTCATTAAAATTATTGCTTGTGTTCAGGTTGCTTCTTGGGAAATAGACATGTGATCTAGGCTGAAAACTTTGAAGGCCTGAACACTGTTTATCCCCCGTACAAACATCTGTGCAAACACAAGTTAATTTATACTTATACCTTGATTCCTTGCCACATATTAACTGTCAACTGCTATTAGCTGACATGCTTAAGTTAGTTACGATATTATTTGCAGCTTCTACTACTGAGATTGGGTTTCTAAAATGGAAGCTCAAATCCAAAGCTGGCTTTAGAGATAACTGTCTCTAGACTCATTAGGTGTAGTAAATTCGTCAATAATATTATCAACTTGTAAGTCTAGAATTATTTGAAAAAAATAGATGGAATTAATCGGTATCCCATCACTAGCTTTGATCAAGTAGAACTTTGTTCTGCAAAGGTCTTGGAAAGCCTTCACTGCTTATGAAAATTTGGCAGTGGTATTAAAAACATGTTAGTGTAAACGTTACTTTGGAATCACTAATCAAAGCTAAAAAATTAATCAAACAAACCAGAGTTCACTGTGAAAACTTTCACAAGGAACATAAATAAAACCTATAGCATTGTGAAGCCACTGTGTGTTCACTGCCTAAATATTTAATAACTTGCATCAGTACAAAGGAAGAATGTACCAAGCTTCTCTTGATGTAAATGTCACCTTATGGCAGAGAATAAGAAATGAAGCTTTTTAAAAATACTGGTATATACACATTAATTCTGTTCTTTTATGTACCCCCATGTACCCTGCAGTATGTATTCTCAAAATGTATTAAAAATAGATTAAAAATAACAGTAATAATAATAGTATTTTTTGAAAGGGCCTATGTTTGGTTCCAAGGATTGTCATGAAACTTCTCTCAGAACTCAGTGTTAGTGGCAGAAGTAAGTTTTATTTTTGTTTAAATTATATTTGTACTGTGCCTCACACAGTGAGTTTCTGGTCCATAGCTACAGTTCCTTGCTTATCCCTGTATGATGGTGTTGTTGAGTGAGTGGTAAACAAATAACCACTGTGGTCTGGATGATCAATCCAGGACAGAACTCTTGGATATTTTATTTCCTGAAAACAGAATCTGATCATTGTATTTGTCAGAAATCAGTATGTACGACCAATCATGTTACTTAAGCTCTTTCAAGGTACATTCATAAGCAGAAACACTCTTCTTCCCTTTTCAGTGCAATAGACCAGGACCTCAGAAAAGGGCATATACTACTTAGCATGTGTGTTGTAAAAACACTGGTCAGAAACCATATCACAAAAACATCTGCATAGCGTGGGCCCAAATGTTACATAAAATACAAAGTAATCTATAATCACATGTTTATTTAATGCATTGGACAAAACGCTGTACTTGCTTACACAGATTTCAGTGAAGCACTTGCAGTGCCGTGGAGAGAATAAAATGTAAATGTAGGCTCTGAATAGCAGCTGTTTTTTAATGAACATTCTTACCACAGAGTAATGGCATTTTTCTGAATTCATGCTTACTATTCAATCACAACTTTACAACTCTACTTTTTTTTTTTTTTT
>VWZY01010391.1:185807-220863 GCA_013399075.1 Chloroceryle aenea
CTATTCTTGGAGCATGACGCTCACTGTAAAGTTTGAAGCAGAGCTGTCAAATCATGTAGCGAATCATTTATCTCTGTAGAAAACATTAGAATAGAGAAGACTATGGTCTTGGAGACAGACTAGTAATTAGATATTGATTGCTTTTGCTAACACATTGTATACAGTTCTTACCAAATGCAAGATCCTTTCTGACTTCTTTCTTTTAAACACAGATATTTGTCAGTGCATTCATTTGAAAGATTACAAAATATGAAGCAGTTTTTACAGTTGATTCACCTGGGCTTCAATTGATTTAGCTCCTGTAAAAAACCTCTATTTGAAGGGAATGTCAAAAGAATCAGCAGTACATCAGCTCCTGTCCACCACCAAGGCTTTTACTTTATATTACAGAAGAACAAAAATGGCTTGCAAAGGAGGGGGAAACTCCTTTCTTAAAGCTGCAACAAAAACTGGAGAGACAAGAGTATTTATTCCTAACTTTGGCTTCTTGAGATATGTAGATCTATCAGTCTTCACCCCTATGTCACTCTTTTCTGTCTTTGTAGACAATACATTTGTTGTTAATGGAGACAGTCAAAGGGTGTACTGCAATGTTAACACCTACTATACGCTCTAAACACACAAACTGCATTATAAATTACATCTGTAAGTACAACTGCTCCCTTTACTGTGACGAGATTATATTCTACACCTTCTGAGCTGAGCCATGTCTCAGACAATATATCAGACTCCTGAGATGGGAAAACACAATACTCTCCAACAGAAGTTCAAGCTCACTGAAGAAGACTTTTCCAGCAATTGCCTTAGTGACCTCCAATGGCACATAGAGATAGCACCTCAAAAGAGAACTCTCCTTATAGTCAAAACTCCACCTTTGCTTTTTCCTTTTAGAAAGACACAAATTTAATAATGTTTCATAACTGTACACCATTGCAAACAAGTCCCCTGAAACTCCTCCTACACCCTTTCTTAACTGATGGGCAGTCTCTTGGGGATCAAAAAACACAGATATCCTTTTCAGCGTTGACATCTAAGACTGCAAAGAGTGGTAAAGACTGCATTAATTACCACCTAGAATCCTATCTAGATAAAGATAACACCAGAATCAAGGTTTCACTAGGTGCCACAGCTAAGTGAGCTGCTGGAGTCTATTATAACTTGTACTCCCTCCACCAAGAAAATGAATTTTGTCAAGTTGGAAGTTATGTGACCATATGGAAAGCAAGATTGTAGAAAAAGGTGGACAATATATGTGCTTTGTTTTTATTTTTCTTTACTCATTCCTTTTGTGGTTTCTACATGTGATATCTCCTGATATCACAAAACCACTATCCTGACAGTTTCTGATGCCCATCAGCCCTGTGGTCATCTTTGAAGACTTCAGAGCAAGTATGATTTGTTACTACTGAGCACCTGAAATTATTTACAAAACACCTCTTTACTTTCTGTGTACAAAACACTGTCCTACATGACCATTTCTGCATCTCCAGCAAAGTTTCAAAGGAGTAGTTACAAGTGCCCTGTCTAAGCTTGCTCCATTACACAGCAAAAACTGGTTAGGCAAATCTCTGGGATAATCAGACTCTCCACCCAACTCACTGTAGCACACAAATGGTACATACTAATTGCTTTGGTCACAGCAGGAGCTGTCTGGGACAACCTCTGTGCCAGTGCAAAATTCTTATTTTAAGAACTCCTACAGCCACTAGTCAAATGTTTCATTGTAACAATGACTATGAATTCAGTATCATACTTGTCATCCATGCATGGAAAAGCAGGGAGCTTCTGGACCACACAGAAAATAGAAACATTTCTGAGCTATGGATAAAGAGCTCAGTTTCTAATGTGTAGATTACATTTGCTCAAGGGTAAATTTAGATGACAATCAGCCCTTCTGACCTTGCAAAAAATTTCTATTTCTGTCACTAAGAGAAACTGTCTTACTGCTCAAGATGCAAGAGAAATCAGCAAGTTATTCTATCATTTTTAAGTACTGTAAGGAATGAATTCCAAGTCTTCCTCTGAGGTTTCTTTGTTGTTGTTTAGCTCTGGACTGTCCATAGTTCCCATGAATGAGGATTCCTCTATGTGCATACATGATTGCAGTCTGATACAGAGCTCAGGTTTTGGTTGGTTTAGCAAGACATGTGTGGTCATAGAGTCTCTGTATCAGCTTCCTGTAAAGTGGAACAGAAGTGAAGTTTGGGATAAACAGACACATGACAATGAAGCCTAGTGTCAGAAACTCATGAGTAAAATGCACTGCAGTTCTCCTGGATAGTAAGCTGATACTGTGTTTAGAAGATAGAAGACTATCTGTGAGGTTATCTTCTGCCCCATTCTGTTCCATTTGGTAAAATGTGTAAAAAAAATCAAAATTTTTTTTTTAAAGAAAGCACTTTCTTTTTAACACATGGTAACTATAGAACATAAAATAAATTGTAACTCTCTTTGGGTGATAATAGTTAAGAAACAATAGGACTATTTCATGTCTTTCGAATTAACCTGGTTTCTGTCAGAAAATGCTTATTCCATGAAATTATAATGTTTTGCTGCAACATATCAATTTTAGCATAATTGCCAGGAGGATATTATAAAAGTTTCATTTCAACTTTATTGCTCCGATATGTATGAAATATAGTAGAACTGAGCAATGAAGACAAAACAAAAATTTAAGACTTAATCCAGACAAAATCCCTTGGCAAGATAAACAAAGTATTGCTTCATAAAAAAAAAAAAAGAAAAACCAAACCAAAACACGAACAAAACAAAACAAATAAATAAAAAAAATATTAAAACAAACCAAAAAACCACAAAACAAACGCCAAAACCTAAATTAATTTGTTTTTAACTTTCTATCACATTTTAAAATGAAAGTCTATCTTAATACCTCACACTATGGTGCTGAATGAAAAATTTGTATTCCAGTCAGCTCAACTGCTTCACTGCTTTTAAATGCATATAGATTGTCTAACTAGCACTGTTCTATCAAGAATCTAAGCTTTTATATCTGGAAAAAGGAGAATAAATCAAACTGAGATAGCACATGACAGTACTTTTTATCTCCTTGCAAGTTACAAGCAATAGCATTTCTTCTCATTTATAGACAGAACAGTTGGAATATACTAGCTTCATTTTTTGATATCAGGAGTTAGGCATTTTAAATAACTCTCTTTCAGTGACTTTTCCACAAGTTAAAGGTACTCTGACAGAGTAACAGCTGTATAATGATGGATTCGCTAAACAGTCCTTAATTTTCCAAATTTGGGCCTTGAAATCAGTGGCAGTTGTATCAGGACTTAAATAAAACAGAAAATTTACATACATTTCAGAGGATGTTGCAATCTCACATTTTGTATAAATGGAAATTGTAACATCAAGCCTGCAGTTGGGAGTTGAAAGTGGGAGTTCAGATTAAAAGGGGGGAACTCTCAACTAAGTTTTTTTACCTGGGTATTTCAACAGTTAGCAACACTGTTTAATAGCTTTATGGAACACTGTGGACTTTGTAACATCCTTTTATTTTACATGATTAAAAGTGAGTCTTTCATTTGTGGAATCTCAGGAGTATTGTATTTACTTTCTTAAGGTCAGATAGATAATTCTGTGTATAAGTCAGGGTGCGAAGGAAAGGATTTGTAGGATATTTTTTCTTTCCTTTCTATAATCTTCCCACAGCGGGAGCTCTTTTTGATTCAATAATGACATTTGGTGGAAATCCCAGAAGAGTAATAATTTTGCCTGAAGACTAAACCAAGTGAGTAGTGATCTTCCTTGCTGTCAATGACCTATAGATGACATTTTATATCTCATTAATTAGATGTCTTTCTTTTGAAACAAATGGCGAATCGTGCATAATTAGAAGAGGCATCAGAGTTGGAGCCATTGGCTCATTAATCTAATGGAACTAGCCTATGGCACTCAAAAACATTTGTATTGCTCATGATGTTTGTGTTACTTTATGAGCATTTAGCACTATATATAACACTGATTCTCTTGACAGCTTTCATTTTCCTTACACTCAAAGAAAAGATTTAGATTAGAATACAGTAAAAGCTATAACTTCTAAGACTCATAACCATTCGTATATTAGCTATTTATAATATGGGTAAAAATTTTCTGGATCCAACACTGATTTTTATTTTCTTTAGGCTAAATAAAAAATGGGAAAAATCTCATGGAACTGTGGAATCCATAGACAATAAAATCACACAAATTATGTATTTTTGGTGATTTTTTCAAAACTGAGGAATGAAGGCCTCAATGTGGGGTGTAGAGTCTTTCTGTATAAGAATAAAAAGGGTGTTTTGCTTATCTTTCCTCTAAGTTGACTACTATTAATTAATTTATATTTAACAATATCTTTTAATTATATATAAAGTTTTAAGACATACTGGATTTTTGTTAACCAGATTCATTAGCAGGCATCCTGGAGCCAGTCCATTCTCAGCATGAGGCTTCCAGAAGTCTAAATTTCACTTTCTACCCAGAACTTGCCAGACTGGTCTATAATCCCTGATAATTATTTCTCTAGAGACACTGCCTACTTCAGCCTTGCTAGGATTCGTTCCTTTAGAACGCCTGGTTGTTTCTTACTATAACGATGTCTCACAGAAAATAATCCAAGAAAGCTAAACTGTACCATATCATACCATGCAGCATGCTTAAAAAGACATCTAGCAACAGCTTAGTAAAGTTAGACACTACTAATAGTTTCATATTTTAATTTACACTAAACCATTAACCACATGCCTAGTCTGTTCAACATGTATATGTGATATGGGTATAAATACATTTGTGTGTGGACATCTTATGTATACTATTGTTGAACAAGTAAGTGTATATTTTTAAAAAAACTAAACAAATACATATCTTAATTAAAAACTAAGATTTTATTTTGCCTTTGCAATTCTACTTCAACAAAAATGTAAATTCTACTAAGAGTCTTTATAAACATGTTTTTGCTGAATCAGCATACATCATTTTGAAATACGTGTTTTATTAATTTTATGATTAAATCTTTATAGCAACACCTAAAATTCCCCCAGGTAAACACTATGTAACAAACATATTACTGTATGTTTTTGTAGTTCTACAGTTTTTAACCAATAAATTTATTATCACTGTTCAAATCTACTTATTTAGTGGATAGGTCTGTAGTGGGAAAGCAAACTGTGCTAGGTAATCCATTTATCAGTGCAGTTAGAAACATAAAATAGTTCTTGACAAAGATTTCATCTGGGTCAAGTATCAGTCTCCCAAAGAGTTTTAAGCCAGCATACAGTATTCAAAAGAGCTCTCAGGTGCACTATTTTGGATGCTTAGAGATTTTAATAGTGAGAACACAACCAAACCATCGGAATTAAACACAGAACTAAGGCATGGGTCCCAGGAACTCTTTTGTTTCATGATCATAGTTATTAGTATAGTTGTTTTAATAACCCAGACTGCCGACTTGAGTTAACAGGGAAGCTGAGGTCAGTAGGGTAGTCTTACCTCAATGTGATCTTAGCCATCCCATGATAATTCATTTCTGCTCCTTTATTGTCTCTCAGTTGATCTCCATTTGCCTTCTGAGAACTCCAATCCTCTTTACAGGTATCACAGGGTGTCAAGGGTTGGAAGGACCTTGGAGATCTTCGAGTCCAACCCCCCAGAGCAGGATCGTACAATCTAGCAAAGGTCACAGAGGAACGCAGCCAGGTGGGTTTTGAAAATCTCCACAGAAGGAGACTTCACAACCTCTCTGGGGAGCCCATTCCAGTGCTCTGTGACCCTTACAGTAAAGAAGTTCCTCCTCATGTTAAGGTGGAACCTCCTGTGCTCCAGCTTACATCCATTCCCCCTTGTCCTATCACAGGGCACGAGTGAGAAGAGGCTTTCCCTTTCCTCTTGACACTCAGCCCTCATGTATTNGTATACTCTTCTGTTTCTGTATTCATAACCAGGCAAAATCACCATTGGAGATTTCTTGTCCCATTGTCCTTGTTTTCTGGAGAATCACCACAGACAACCCTAATAAGTGAGTAACAAATCCATGACCATCTTTGTCTTCTTGCAGTTCAGTATTTCATACTTCCTGCTTTCCTTTTTTTTTTTTTCCCACTCTCCCTTTTCTCCCCGTTTCTTCCTTTTAACCTTCATCTTATCCTTCCACTTCCCATTCTGTTTTTCTGTGTCTTTTCTGGTGTTCAGAAGAAAAAAATAAAGGTCTGTTTTCTTCTAAAAGTGTTTACCCGGTCTGATTTGAATTCCTGGTAACACGAAGCACTACTAGATACACATAGGCTACTTGGTTTAATGCAACAGCAGCACAAATTGATTTGTAAATTGCTTAAGTAGCAAACTGCCACCAGAATTTGTTTCCTTCAGGATGCAATAACCCCTGTATGAATTGAGTTTTTTCCCCTAATCTCTTTCTTCAGAGTTTGGACTCCTTTACAGCATCAGTCTCAGATGTTCCACCTGTTTCAAAGGAACAGAACTGAAAGCTATGGTACTCACTCCTGACACATATATACATCCGTAATGTTATTGAAATAGGCCCACGTATTTTCCGAGTTTTATGTTACTGTTCATTCCAACTGTGTTATTACTGCAAACTTCTGAAATGTCCATTTACCAGTGTCTTGAGTGACATCTCCTGGAGAAAGCAAATATGGTCACTCACAATAATTTGCTAGGGAACTGTGACAAGCAGATTGCAGATTCCATTTCTGCAATTCTGTTTTTGGCAATGGGAGATTTATGCAGCAATTTTATTTCCTTTTCAAGTAAGGCTGGATCAGGATATAGAGGTTTTCTTCTTCTCATAGTAGTGCTAGCTGAGTTGACTCAAAGCCCTTGTCTGGTGACATAGTAACAGCCATAAAACAATGCAACGATTTGTCTTTATTATTACATCTTTTGACTACGTGTCTCATGAGAGCTATATAACCTTATCCTTCTTTCGTTGACATTGCAGTAAATCAAAAGAGGCTCTATAGAAACCCATGGAGAAGAGCGTGATAAAATTTATTTAAGGAAAAAACAGGCCAATGCACTTTGAAGAATGAACAGATGAAATTAATGTAACCTGGAAGGAGGAGATGACTTCTCCCTATGCTGTAATATCCTGCCCTCTTTGAGTATGCCTTTCTGCATTATATGTTGCACAGTAAAACTAATCCAGTTTAATTTACAGCTAAGAACTGGATTAAATAAACAAACTGCCAGGAATAACGTGTTTTCCAGTAACCAGGTTAGCTAAATCAGAAAAAACATTGATATTTCACTACTGTGAACCAAGAACATAAACTTTAGATCAGAACTGGCAATAATAAGGGGCATCTATTCCATTCCATGTGCTCACAGAAGGTAAATGCTGGTGGAAAAATGTACATCATTAATATTTCATCTCATCCCTTCGTCACTTACATTTCAATTTTATTGGACTGATCACAAATATGATATTTTTTTCAACAAATTATTTTTTGTTGTTTTGTTTAACATTTTTATTTTCATAGAGTTGTTGCATACTGCTACATGAGGAAAAAACATGCAAATCTGAAATATGAAGGAAGTAGGTATATTAATATCAGCATTTCAGTAAAAGTCAAGGAAGAGGAATATGTTAGTGTAATAACCCTTAAATTATCAAGATAATTTTCTAATTAAATCTGTATATTTCCCCAGAAAAATGAGACCACAATTATTTTTTAATGTTAACTGACCTAGAATAGAGGATAACCTTGGTTCTAGTCTTTGAGTCCCTGCTTTCCTTTCATGTTGTGTCTGCTTTAATTATGTTATTGTGCAGCAATAGTATCATTTAGGCATGGGTTTAGCATGTAGAAGTGGATCTTCTTTCACTTAAATGTTGCTTATCTCTTGTACAGTTTTTCAGGTTGTTGTATAGAAGATGGACTAGTCAAATTTACTATTTAAAGTGAAACCATTAGCTAAATTCAGCATTTTAAAATGAGTCTAAGTCATCATTGCTTTCTGTCATTTTTTGCTGTTGTAATGCCAGCTTGAGAGCACAATGTAGGTACTTTCAATAAATAGTTCTAGCAGGAGACAGCAACAGTTGCTTCTGAGAAATCTTTGCAGGACAAGAGGTGTAGTATCAAAGAATACTACAGTATAGCCCATTGCAGTACAGTATTTTTTTATGAAGGTGTATCTGGAGAAAATAAGAGACAGAAGTCCCAAACTCTAATTAATGTGAAGAAGGAAATTTAATTCATAGTAATTTAAGAGACATTTAAAATTGCAATTTTTAATTATAACAATTAAGTGTATAACTTTAGGCTTCTAACTCAGCTGCTCTTCATAGCTGCCTGGACTATCTACATGTCTCCCATTTCAACACTGAGAACAAACAGAAAATTATGTCTCCCCGTTTTAGGTTGTCTGAATCAATCCTATGGGGTTCACCTCTGACTACAGTAGAAAAAGTCATTCCTATTGCATAAGTTCCTCTTCTGTTTCCCTCAGTCACTAGGTAGCTAGTCTTTGAAAGTGTAATTTGAATAGTCCTTAAACTGCTTTAAGATTTTAAATAATAATGGGTTTAGGCCATAAAAGGTTGGCTGATTTAAAAAAAAAATAAAAATAAGAAAGTCAGGTACACAGATTTAAACAGAAAGCATAGGAATTCGAACCAAACTCCTGTGGCTGAATTAGAAGTTTCCAGTCATGGTATTGGCCAAATCCACTTGCCAAAAAAACATGAAGAAATATACCAGTGTACTGGCCTTGATAGGATACGATCGTCTGTCTTCATAACACCTTTTATCCTACTGTCTTTTGGATTTGTGACCAAAACAGACCTGCTAACATACTGATGTTCTAGGTTTTGCTTAACAGTGTTTGCATAGAGTCAAGGTCTTTTCTGTTTCTTATTGTCCCCCCCAGTGAATAGAATGAGGGCTGCACAATCTTTTGGGAAGAAACACAACCAGGCAGATGACCTGAACTAACCAAAGACATATTCCATACCATATAACATCATATTCAGAAAAAAAAGGGAAAAGAGGGGGCTTTGAGGAGGTTAATAATATTTTGCTGGGGACTGCGTGATGCTCAACTGTCCACTGGGGTTAAACCACAACAGCAAGCAAATTTGAAGACACATATTGGCTTACAATTAGAGATCTACAAAAGGATGATGATTTTGTGCTATTTCTTTTCCTGATTCTGGAATAGGTAAACAATTTTGGAGGGTTTATTTTTGTTTGGTTTGTTATTTTTGTTGTTGTTTTATTTAGTGTTGTTTTGTTTCCTGCTACATTAGAAAGTAGAGTTAGATTCATAGCAGAAGCAATAATAGCTTTTCAATTCATGAATACAGAGGTCATCAGACAGTCATGTGAATCTTTATAAAATATACCATGTATCAAGAGATACAGAACAAGACTACAAGATCTGACAATGTTGCAGCCCCAAGCCTTGCCAGAATTATCAGTGACAATACAAATTCCCTTTTTATCTGAACAAACAGCTGGTCAGGGGGTTGGGGAAGAATACAATTCTAAATCATACTGCCAAATGCACCTTCCCACTGTGTTGCAGGATCCTCTTGAAAGTCTTGTGCCACAGCCATTGCTACTGAAATGCAATGTATGTGTTTTCTTTCACATATATACTAGAGAGTATTCAATCCACTTATTGTTTTCAAAGGACATTGCAGACACTCAGAAAATGATCATTCCTTCCATGTTGGGTCTACTCTTTATTACTAGCACTTAAACAATACAATGGATGTTGCAAGATAAAGACTCAAGTGGAAGGCTCAGAAGTAGGTACTACACTCATACTGCTTCTTTCAGCCTTTCATTCTCCATGCCTCTTCAGAACAGCACATCCTAAAAGCCCTTATGTGTGTAAGGGTCTCTCCATGCACCCTGGACTTTGCAACCCTGTCTATCCCAAATGCCATAATCTTGTAAGTTAAGCTGCAGATCCTAGCTAAGGGTATGCATTTAAATCTCAAGATGGTCCAAAGCCTGTAAACAGATTAAATGCTGAGGTCCTTTGAGCACAAAGGAAAATAATTTCCTCTTAACTTCCTGCCTGACTGACAAGCCTTTAGCTAAATACTTGGGTGGGTATTAACATGAAAACAGAGAAAAAAAATTAATCGCATATAATGTTATTATTACATATAATTTATTATATATAATGTTCATTACAACAGCCAGAGAAATTAATGGAAAATACTAATTTAATTTCACCTGTTCCTGTAGCCAACTCTTCACCTCAACTTTCCTGCCACTGCCTGTCTGTCCTTGTCACCACCTCTGTCACCTTTGAGAGTCTGTGGACTGGATCTTCACACAGGAGGGATAAGAATAATTCTAGACAGTGGCAATTTCAGTGTATCGCTGTTTCTCCCAGAGAAACAGTGATGTATCTGACTACTTACAGAATACTTAAGACGTTCCCGCTATTACCTGAAATATTCATCATCTAAGCTTAGATGATGCCACACACTGGATTGTGAGATAAAGGTAATAGTTAGTACTCAAATAATGACATCCTTTGGGCCTCACCCAGATTAAGGCTGTGATCCTACAATGTCTTAGATGAAGGCTGAATGATCAAGCAAATGTGCTCCCACACATATTTTTCAAATATTTTGACAGAAGAAAGAAAAAAAAGGTTACCTCTCTTGTTTAATTTCAAAGTTAAAGATTGTCTCCAACATTTTAATTCTAATAATAGAGGAGATTCCTATAACTTGTGATTCTAAAATAGCTGTAGACTTTGTGAGAGAATGGAGGAGACCAATGCAATTACTTAAATCACCATTTGAGATGAAGTATCTCACCCGGCTTTAACATACCAGCCAAGAGCAATGTGAGTCTCTCATAGATTTAATACAGTATTTACCTCTCTCAGGCAAAGATCCTGGATGTGAGATGTCTCAGAGAACTTGAAATATTACTAAGTGTTTATCCAGTGTTTATCACTAAGCATTTAGCCATCTGACTTGCTCTGAAACCATCCATGTATGTTCTACCTTATTAGAGCAGACAGTAATAAATAAAGGATTTTTAAAAAAATAAACAAATTCATAACTACCAATAATTGTCTAACGATATTGAAAAACTTTCAGATGTGGAGTAATCAGTAACTGTAAATAGAGATGGTAATTTAGATCTATCATGTCTTACAACTGTGTAATTCCAAAGTGCTTTCTTGCTCCTTTGCTTCCTTTTCTTCCTATATTCTTTTAGCAGACATGATTATTATTAAGCATTGCAACATTGTAATCTCTATAAATAGTGCCAGAACCTGGAATTTTCAAAATTCTCAAGATAATGGCTACTAAATGACAGTGACTTCCTATGGTCTTTTCATTTCTGAACAACAGAACAGGAACAATAGAGAACTTTGGAAAACCTAACCAAAGAAGTAGCTCAATATTTTCAGGAAAGAAAAATGCATCCATTCTAAGACAATAATCTCTCTGAAGTACAATTTTAGAATCACAGTACAAAATCACAACAGTGAGATAAAGTGCTAGAACTGTAATGTTTTTACAGCAGTTATCCAAAACATCACGACATAATAGGACTTCTTCTTTCTTTCACATGCCCTGGAAAATATATTTAGTTAGGAAATGCTTTGGAATCACATTATGAAGACTTGGGCCTATGTTTCCAAGTAACTGTAGAGGCTTATATTTGATATTGGAATGTTTATCACATTTTAATTCTTGTGTATCTCAAAGATAATTTCAAAAGCAATTTTTGCAATGGATTATATCTTCTTGAAAGTCAACCTTTGACTAAGAAATACGGCATCTATAGATTTGGAAGATTCTGAAAGATTGTGGCCTATTCAGAGGGTAATATACTATTTGTAGTCACTGCAATTTGTCTACTGAGTCATCAACTCATTCCCATCTTCACTGAAATTTATTTTCTTTTTGTTTTATTTTTTTCTATTACATATTTTTAATATCTCTAGCTTTGTTGATAGTAAGTGCGAATTATATTTATTTTGAAAAGTATGGAATTAACAATAGGCATATAAACAAGGCAGTTCCTTAATGACATCTGTACATTATGCATTTTGTCCCAGTCATGTGCCCTCCCAAGATCTTGTCCACCCCAACCCTCTGCAGGTCCAATGTTGAAAAACAGCCTTGGTGTTGTGCAAGCCCTGCCCAGCAGTAGCCACAACACGGGTGTGTTATCAGCACCTTTCCAGCTCTCCATGCAAAGCACAGCACTGGGAGGGCTCCTATGGGGAAAATTAACTCCAGCTAAGTCAGACCCAATACACACCTTCCCTTCCTTTCTCCAAAATGTCTCACAGGAGCTTGAGTTTTGGTTTTTAGCTTCCTACATGTCGAGCCAAAGAGGCAACAAGGCTGGCTCAAGCGTGCTTTTTCCTTTCAGACAACTGTCTTAAGCATCCCAGGAACAGTGGGAGAGGTAGACAGGATGTGTCTGCAAACCCCTAAATTACACTACTCTGGGCAGCTCTGCTTCTTGGAGTTTCCACGGGATGTTTTAGAGGCTCGGGATTAAACAAGAGTGCACACCGCCACCTTGTGCCCAGACATTATATGAAAAGCAAAGCTGTTGTGAATACATTGGGGTTAAGGAAAAAAGACAAAGATGGAATTCTAAGGAAATGCCACCCCTCTGGACTCTGTGTTCAGGGTTCATCCTCTTTCTCCCTGCCTCATTGCAAGAGAGAGCTTTTCTATTTGGGCCACTGCTTTGCTGGGGGAAACATGCCTTTCTCACCCTCACGGCAGTTGCACCAGGACCTCTTGACCATCAGCACTGACCAGCACCAGGACCCCCTTGGCAGCCTCTCTTGGGCCTTCTGAGAGCTGTCCTAAGCCCCAGCAGTTTCTCCCACGTGAGGCTTCTCCTCCACCTGGTGGGATGGGACAGCTGAACTGCTGTCCAGGCTCCAGGTAGGCTCCCCCCATGGCTTGAGGACACACCTGGCACAGCCAGGCCCTACAGCAGCCACTTGGCTCATACCCAGCTCCATCTGCTCTGCAGAAACAAGCCTGACCCCGAGCAGCAGTGCGCACCTGTCTCAGCACCACCCCAGCCACCGCTCCAGCAGCAGGTGAGGGTGACCCCAGGCCATCAGATGAGGAAGAGGCACCTCCACCTCTTTGTGATGCCTTGGTCATTGCCATGAACAAGTAAGTCTCATAGAGCCCAGCTGCCTTTCCTGACAAGCCCTGGCACTGGGTCAGGGAGACACAAGGAGAAGACCCAGGTCCCCAGCACACCGGTGCTGGATCCACCCACTTCTGCACCCAGTTGAGGTGGACACCAAGGGGGAGCCTCAGGGCTCAGCCACCTCCAGGTCACTCCCTGCTGCTCCTCTCCACAGAAGTAGCAGTGGCCTGCACCCAGAGCTCTGTCTGGCCCTGGGCCAGCTGCAGGTACTGACCAGTAAGAAGGGGGTGGCTGGAGATGCTGCCAAGGAGGAGGAAGGCAAACCCAGCAAATCTCTTGTCCTCATCTGTCCCCGTGACTCCTGTGTGGTCACTTTCCAGTGAGTCGCAGGTCAGGGCTGGGCAGTGCCTCTGTCCTGACCACGGGACTTTGTCATGCCTCGGTGGCTGTCCCCATGGGGCAGGGCAGGGCTGTGCCAGAGCCACCTCTGCCCACAGCCTGGGCAACAGAGGGCACTCAGGTTGTTTCTCTTCTCTTTCAGCAGCTCCCACATACTGAAGGAGCTCTGGGTCAGCGCTCTCTGTGTGTAAGCTCTGCCCGGATTTTCAGTCTGAGGAACCTCTGCTCACATCATGAGGGAGGCTCCATGTGCAGCTGTGCGATACGCAAACACCTCTCCTGAGCTTGGCAGAGGTGCTGCCACAGTTGTGGGCATTTCTCCTAAAAACCACCCCAAAACTGAACACAATACTCAAGCTGTGGTCACACCAGTGCTGAGTACAGGGGCATGATCACTTCCCTAGTCCTGCTGGACACAATATTTTTGATACAAGCCAGGATGCTGTTAGCCTTCTTGACCACCTGGGCACACTGCTGGTTCATGTTCAGCCAGGTGTCATTCAACATCCACAGGTCCTTTTCTGCCAGGAAACTTTCCAGACACAATAATAATAATATTTCCTGTCCAAGAAGACAAAAAAGCTCATGCAAGGGTTACACTTGTATCAGCCCTTTCTTTCACCCAGGAGCTTTTTTTTTTTTCTCATAGGACATCTGAGGAGACACCTGCATCTATGAAAAAGTCTTAACAAGGAAAGAACCGAGGATGTTACTGCTTCTGATCTATGAAGGAAAGTAATTGCTTTTTTTTTTCCCATCACTGAAGGCCACTGGTCAAGGTTTCTATTATCCTGCTATGCTTTCATTCCATCTTCACAATCAGTGCTAAAGCCCCAAACCTCTTGGCCATGTTCCCATACCACAGACTCTGTTACAAAGAGAGTGATTTAGAGCTTCTATTTAGTGAAAGAAGATTTCTCTTTTTTTGTCACCTGGAAAAGATATAAGGTACTGGTAAGTTAGAAGGGGACAGCCTTTTCAAATCTACCTCCTCTAAGAATTAGCTGATGAATTAAAAATTATTCTCTATTAGCTGGCAGTGATGGAGAAGAGTCCTCATCTTCTACACGGGAAAAAAAAGTACAAGGTGCTGAGAATGAAGGGTTGTATGAAAACTAATGTTCCCATGCCCTTAGTCCAGTGAGGGACAGCAGAACAGGGACAGCAAGGGAGTTGAAAGATGTTCCCTCATCCCTGTGAGTTTTTTCTACCTACTGGAGCAAAATAGAATCTGTCATCTAGACCATTCAAGATGATAATGATACCCCCTCAGTGGTAGCACTCAGTTACAATATGCTGGGGTGACTGAATTATGATAAGAACTATATGCCCATATATGCACTCATGAAATCTGCAATTCTTATTTTGTTTCTAAAAATAAGTTCATACTTATGGTAAACATGACCAACTGCTGTTTCTTCTGGCTTGAATTATGTATTTGCTCCCTGTGTACTGAGAGAGGAGGAATATCTGGGAAATGGATGTTCACAGTATCAAAATCAACTTTTTTTTCCCCTGCAGAAGAGGAGGAGTCTTCTCCATCACTGCCAGCTAATAGAGAATAATTTTTAATTCATCAGCTAATTCTTAGAGGAGGTAGATTTGAAAAGATCCTGGGTAATGCTTACAAAAGTCCTTTCAGTTTTCTTACCTCTGCCCCATTCATTCCAGTGACTTGGGGAATCTTCTTGACACTGTAATAGGTTGTACCTCCTAATAGAGGTCTCACATGTGCCCCATTTCTCCTTCCGTTGAGACAGAACCAGTTCAGTACTGTCCTGCGATGTGTGATGGTCACCAGCACTTCAGCCCATTGTTAGGCAGTTCCCTAATGCTAGACTTTCCCCACCTGTGCTGAACTGGAAAGCATCTCACAATCATGTAGGACCCATGCTCTACACAGAGAGAGGCACAGGGACCCTGGCTAGAGTTTTTACCCAACAAAGCAGCTGAACATGTCTTTTGAAGTGGACCAATGAAACTGCAGACACTCATGAGCAAGCTGGGCTGGGCACTCGCTTTCAAGGGCTCCTACAAATTTCTGCTCAGAGCAGGCAAAGAGAGGCTGTACTCACAGCTCATGTATCTGAGGCAAGTTTTCTAGTCTATTCAAGACAGGCAGCTAAAAGTAACTCTGGTGATATCCCTCAGCCCTTTGGTTTAACCTAAAACAACTGAAGGCACTGTCAGTTTTACTTCTTCTTCTTAGGTTTTGCATACCTAAAGCTGCCTATGAAATACATTTTTCAGCAATGTAATTCTACAAAATTTGCCCACCCCCATCCAGAGCTAACCCCTGCTGTAACTATCAGTCTGTTTACAGCTGGAGGGAATTTCAGAAAAAGAAATCTTAAAAAATGGTGAAAAAAAAGAGTTTTAACAAGAGGAATAAGTAGATACACCTATGTATGCATTTGAATTTGTCTGGTCCCATAAAGCCAATGTAGGCATCAGGTTTTAGCTGTACCAGTAAAAACCTCATGACCGCTCTAATAAATTCATTAAATTTTATTGAGAGCAGAGAATAAGTTGATTAAAAAGTCTTCTAAAAATATAACAATCAAGTCCATTGAATTCGCAAAGTAACTATAAAGAGGAGAAATCCTGAGGAAAAGACTAAGGCTTTCACAAAACTAAAAGACCATGTTTCTTTCATAAAAAAAAAATCACAGAGAAGAATATTTTCTTATCAAAACAATAAAAACCCATTCTCTAAAAGTCACAGAGCAACTCATTCCTCATTTCAAGGGGAAATATATAATACATTGGAAGAGGTGCAAGTTCTTTTACAAAGCTGGAAGCAAGTGAAGCTGAACAGAAAGAGGAGTGCAATTCTATTTATACAGCATTGCTGTACAATGTAGGTACTGTGTAGGTAGACCTGGTTCTATGTAGGTACAACAGGTACTGTGTAGGTTTCTCCATATATGTAAAACAGAATAACATTCAAAACACATTTCTTTCCTTAGAGGAAGGAATTTCCTTCTTTCCTTAGAGGAAGGAATTCAGCAAAGCATAATACTTTTACACAGGACACTTGAAGTGTACAATTCTGGACTGCCTGGAATTTAGTAAAACCTTGGACACCTTTCCCCATTCTCCCATTTTCACCCATTTTCCCAGATAAAGTGGCTGCTCATGGCTTGGACGGACATCCTCTTACTGCATGAAAATATGTCTGGATGGCCAAACTTAACGTGTGGTGGTGAATGGAGTTAAGTCCAGCTGGTGGACAGTTACAAATGGTGGTCCCGGGGCTCAGTACTGGAGCCTGTTCTGTTTAATATCTTTATCAATGATCTGGATGAGGGGATCGGGGGTACCCTCAGTATGTTCGCATACAATACAAAGCTGAGTGGAATCGTAGATCTGCCTGAGGGTAGGAAGGCTCTTCAGAGGGACCCGGACAGGCTGGATCAATGGGCCTCTTTTCAGTTAGTACACAAAGATATTCTACTATATCATTCAAGAACAGATGAAACAGAAAAGAGAGAACTAAAATCTTCAGAAAAATATTGTCTCTAATGGAATATTATTTTTTCCTTCTGCATGAACACTTATATAATTACTCTGTAGTTCTCCAAACAGAAAATCTGCAAAAACCTCTTTAGCATGACTTCCAGTAGTATAAAGAGCAAAAGCTCTTCAGGGTTTCAATTACAACTTTGCAACAGCTGTAAAAAAAATGTAAACATGAAGATTATTGCAATATCTGAGAACAATTTCATTTACTAATTTGTGATACAGCGAATAAACAGTGACAACTATTGGAAAGTTTTAGATACATAAAAAAATCTTCCAAAGTGGGAAAAATACTGTGATATCAGGTAGCTGCAGCTTTGCTCTGTGAGCTAATTATTCACATAGAGACATTTTCTGAACGTGTCACTTCAGATAGTAATGGCTTCTAATTCTAAAAAAACATTTGCCTATAGCAGTAGATGCTGTAGCTCCAGCTTAGAAACAAATCCAGTGCATCCTCCACTCCTTAAGCTCAACAAAGATACTTGTCTCTCATGTGCCACTCTTACAACTGTCATGAAAATATTATTAAAAAATTTCCTTAGAAAAAAAAAAAATCTTAGAAAATTCCCTCCAGACAATACAACCAATGTTCCTGTCTGTCTGTTTCCTATTCCACCACAGTTTTCAGTATTTCAAAATCAAAGTTAACCAAGGGCCAGTTACTAGCTGAGGGCTCAGACCAACCTTTTATGCAGTCAAGTAGAGGATTCCATTTATTCTGGACCCTATGAAGTGCCAGTGTAAAAAAAACGCACAAAAAAGATTTATACAACTAGAGAGTCTTTAGTGAAACAATAGAAAGAATATAAAGAACTAGGTTTTCTTTACTGTCTCTCATGTAAATAGTGATCAGCTTTCCAGAAAACAGAGGTTGGACTTATGGGTATGCCCATGAATGTACCAGAGGAGCACTGGTCAGGGTCAAGGAGAGCACAAGAAAAAGCAATGACATTTTAGCAAAAACCAGTACTTCCATTCTCACACTGTTAATGCATTTGAGGCTTGTTACTCTTTTTGATCATGGTTGTTGTAAGATGGGACATCACTCAACAGCCATGACACCAGTCAGTCACCAGTACATTTTTATGTGCTTCACGTGTAGAGTACTTACGCATGGAATGGCAAAATTATAACATTATTACGTTAATATAAGTTTCTCCTCCCTGTCCTGGTAGCAACAATTTCAACAGAAACAGGCTAGAACTAACATTTACTATAAAATCACTCCTGGTTTCCAGGGCACTTCAGCCCATGATAAGATGTGTAGCTCCAGCATAGCTCTGTGTTATACATTCTTAGACCTTTGCATACTTTAACACTCCATATGCATATGCTATTCAAGGAAGTCTTTGGAATCTACTTATTTAAGATCAGACCTAAATTCAGCTGAAGGTGAATGTGATTTTAAATCTGTGCTTCAGAATAAACATGTCAGGTGAAGTCAGCCTGAGTTGGGGTTAAGGAAAAAATGGCATTCTGAGGAAATGCCACCCCTCTGGACTCTGTGTTCAGGGTGCCTCCTCTTTCTCCCTGCCCCATTACAAGAGTGAGCTTTTCAACATGGGCCACTGGTTTAGCTGCGGGAAACACGACATTCTCACCATCAGGAACTCTATTTATTGTGGTCCTGCCTCACTGCTCAGCAATAGAGTTCCAGGGACTTGTACAATAATTTTTCAGTGAGCAGAAACCAAGGACATAGTGTGCATAGACTTTGCACTTGGCTCATTTTGACAGTGCACACACGCACATTATAACAACGATAAACCAATGACAACTGCAAACCACAGGAAGCCAGTCACCCTCCCAGGAAGAAGGTCATTACACAACATTTCCTATGAAGAGAACTTCCTAATTTGGACTGTTTCTTCAAATTTGAAGGGAGGGAGGACACTGTCCTCTTCTTTGCAAAGCACCTTGCCAAAGGCTGTGCTCTTAGCTGAGAGTAACTTAATGTAAAACTCATGTGTCAGTGTCTTCTCCCAACTCTGAGGATTTCCTTGCAGACTATGTGTAATGAGGCCACCTGCTGCCACCAGGCAAACAAAGGGTTTGTTTAGCTGCAAAGCTAATGTAGGATAATTATTGATAGGTAATAACAGCATAGAAATACATTCTACATTCTCCTGAAACATTCCTTACATTCTGTGCATCTAGAGGACTTGAGAAGGCAAAAAAGAGACACTGAAGAATGAGGAAAGTTGTGAACGAAGGCCAGGGTGAAATCCCTGTGGAAAACTGTAAGTATTGTCTGTAGACACATGGTTTCATCGAACACAAAAGCATTGTGTTTTTTTAAACTAGCTAAAAAATTAAGCAGATTTTTGTTCATCTGGTTTTGTTGTTTATTTACTTGTTTGTTTATAAATTAAAACATGCTTTAATTAAAGCATACAAAGTTTTTATATCAGTTTAGGATGAAATAAACTGGCACTGTCACTAAAGAAGTTTCCTTCATTCTCTCAGTTGCTTGCCTCTAGCTTCTGTCACCTTCTAACTGCCAACACAGAGGTTTATAAGCTGCATGATGAACTGGTCTGGTTAAAAATGTCTTTGTCCAGATTCCTGAATAGTTCCTCAGGGATCACTTCTCTCAGCAGCAACTTAAATTCATAAAATGAAAGATGCATATCCATAATCATTGCAACAAATCTAAATTGAGACTGCTGTGATCTCAGTTGCTTTTTCCATCCCCAGCTGTGCACTCTATTGCATTGCACAGGCATTATGTCTTCATATATTGAAACATTATGGAGAGCTGAATGGAAGAAAATTCACCTAGTAGAAGAAGAAATATATATTAATAAATAAATAAATAAATAAAATGAAATAAAGGTGTTAGTTGTTAGTTGGATCAAATTGCTGAAAGAAATTCCTACAACTTAGGCAGAAGATACATAATGAGAACAAATTAGTACCATGACAGGCTAGAGAGGACAAGCTACATTGCTGAAGCAGCACATGGAGATAATCTAAAAGATTTATAGTTCTGTGGATGAAAGAAAAGTAGAGTTTAAATAAAAACACTACAAGTTGAATCCATCAGAATTTTTCCTCTGTAACATCTGTGCTTAATACTTGAAAATGTGGGTGAGATACTGGGCATCAGCTGGTATCAGCTTACATATGAACCAGTTTGAAAGGGAGGCATAAGGCTTTGTGTTGAATCTGAGCACCATGATGGCCCCCTGGCTTACACTAGCAGCAAAATTTCCCATCAGCAAGGAGTTAGATTATCAATTTATTATCAATTTATTTTCTAATTTTGTTATTTTTAAATGGGGCCCTTATACAAATCAAGACATCTCAAGCCTTTGTATCACTGAACTATAAAAGGACATGTATTTCAACTCTCTTCTCTTTCTTAGTAAGTTAAAAAACTCCTGGGAAAACACATTGGCCATTATGTTACTAAGTTTCGTTAGAGCAACATGAGTTTTTCCCAGTTGCAGGCATGAGAAGAGAAAATTCCCTGCTCACTTTTAGTTTTGGATCACCTTTTCACCATAATGAACTCAATGGCAGCTTTGAGGTTAGTTTGCACTGGCTGTGAGAACAGCATCATTCAAACCTGGCCCTCTATTTTCTAATGAAACTAAAGCCCCACAATCATTTTTCTGTTGCATCAAGTCACAGGGAAAAAAGAAAATGTACTGTAGAAAAAGGACAGATACAGAAATATTGCCCATATTCTTCAGTGAATTTCTACTACCCATTATTTGCTTAATTATCAGTTACTTTCTGCTTACTCTAGCGACTATATCAGCTGTCAAGAGTGGTAGGAGAAGTGAGCATCCCAAAATGATGTTAAGTAGGCAAGCTGAACTATAATATTGCATTAAATATTTCCTATTTAGACAAGAATTCAGATGCATTTGATCTCACTGAAGTCCCCAAACTCTTACTTCACAGAGGTTTACCCAGGCACTAAATCAATGAAGCTGAGGACACTACTAGCTAACAATCTGTTCCTTCAAGTTTAAAACAGCTGAACATGATCTTGCTAGCTCCCAGTGTGGTGCTGTGCCTGAAAGGGCTAATGTGATTGTTGGCTGCATAATCAGGGGAATACTCAGCTGGAGTAGAGAGGTTATATTACTGACATAACAGCATAAATGTTTATGTTTACTCTGGGGCCTGAGGTACAAATGGTAGCATACACATCCCCTAGAGAGGCAGCTATTCTCTATGACTGTAGTGTTATAAAGACTGGTAAGAAAAGAAGACTGTTTACCACAGTAGGAAGAAAACAACTCACAATAGGAAAACAACTCACATGGATTTAGGTGCTAAACAATAAGATGATAGGATCTGAAAATACTGACTAGTACAACATTTTTGTTAATATGTCACACATACAAGTTTCTCCTACAGTAGTTTGAATAATGGATGAGGAACAAAGAGTATGTGGTTCTGTATTTCTGTATTGTATCTGGACCTACTGATCTCTTTAACCTTCTTAGACAAGGTTTTACTTGGAACACTTAGCTTAGTAATTCTTAGAAAATATCAGAACAGACAGAAAGGAGAAAGAGACTGAACACTGATATATTTAGATATGAATAAGTGTAAAGGAATACAGAACACTCAGAGTTCACATGTATATTTCAAGATTCTCTTCATGACCACTTCCCTCTACCCTGTTGGAAAGAGCTACCTTGTTCCAAACGTGGTAACAATGACAAAGTTTTACATCAGCTTTTCATCATAAACTGTATTTACAGATGATAAAAAAAGAAAAAAATTAAAGTACCAAGTAACAGTGAGGTAACCACCTGCTGCAGAACATTCATCAGGGAGACGAATGATAATCGAAACATGCAGAAATCCCGATCTTGTTTTCCCAGACTAATACTGGCACAATAGATTATGTTGTTTCTGTGAGATCACAAGTGCATTTTGTCTTTGAAGCATGTTATCCATTATCTTTGAAGGGGATTCTTTTAATAAAATACAAATCAAATACATCCAAAATAAATCAAACACATCATGACTTTGACCTAGATCCCATAAGGCTCTGATAACATAACCTGCATTTAAAAATATGCTGATAGCATACTCCAGATTTACAAATGCCACTTATTTCAATGGGAATTAAGGATGCTCAGGATCTCACTTAGGATTTGAATGGAAAAAAAAAAAAAAAGAGAAATAAGATTACACACAGGGCACCAAGGTGAAAGGTGTGAGCTTATTCTAACACTTACATTGAAAACAGCAATTGACCATAGGCACAGTCTGAGTGCCTCATTTTTAACTGTAAAGTGGCAAAATATATGCCCTCAGGCTTCCTATTTTTATAAATTAAAAATGCTAATGATGCATCTGTCTACCAATGTGACAAAGAGTTCCACTGCTGACCATTTCTTTGAAGAAAAGCACAATTCTAAAACTTTCATTTTGTCATTAGAAATCCCTGCTAAAGCTCTGACGTCTGTTTTGACCTCGCTTAACATGCTATAATATAATCCTAGTAGGATCACCAGAAGTTCAAAATCCACTAAACCTGATGAAAGAGTTAATACAATAATGACTTTTATAATTAAAAACAACTTTGTCACAATATCACAAAACTGATATATGCCATTTATGCCCCTTTTATAAATCAGCCACTGCATAATTAGGGCATTCAGTAATTTTTAAAATGGACATCTAAACACTCTTCAGTCAATACTGAAATATCCCAAGATGCTCTGCTGAAATTTAAAATGCCTTTAGCTTGAACTAAAATGAGCAGAGATAATTGCCTAATTGAAGACTTTGTTTACAGCTACCACACAAAACACCTTTTAGAAAAAGAACATTTCTGAAGGACTGTAAATTAGCTGATAGCAGGCTCTGAACATGCAGTTCAATGTCAAGATGTTACATCAGCCAAAGTAATTTGAACAGATTTTTTTTCTTCAAACTTGTGCCATTTATATCTAGGAAACAAGATTACTGACTTAATGAAATACTCATTGCAATAGAAAATCTGGTATTGATTCATCTGATGATGTTGTCATTCACCATATATGATGAAAGTTTTTAAAAGATAAAGAATAAAATTTCTACTGAAAGATGACAGTAAGGGATGTGAAACCACCAATTTTCTATCTCACATTTGGGCAATTTTAAAATGAAAATAATAACATCATTAACTGTCAGTCTTCAGAGGCAAGAAATTAATGTTAAAACTCTGTATTGCCTGTGTGAGATATCAAGAATATAAGCCAACAGGAATTACGATTCTGCCTAATTTAAAATCTTTGTGTCAAAAGAAAAAAAAGAAGATTGGATATGACAGACGTGAATGAAGCTGTCGTTCTTTTAATTTTAGCTCACTGTAACAATCTTTCTCATCTTGTTTTGTTATGGCTCTACACTTTTCTTATCCAACAGCACCACCATGTGAGATTAAGATTTCAATGTAAGAGGTTTTTTCCCCTATTCACAAAAACTTTCTCCTTTTTTTTCCCTTTTTAATAATTAAGGTAGAAGTAAAATGCTGAAAATATTAAATATTTTAAGGATGCAAATAAAACTAATACCAGCGGACCTGTGGTTCCTAGAGCTTCATTCAATAGTCCTTTAAACTGGTGTCACAGCAAAAAGGACATGTTCCACCTCATCCTGTCCGGCATTCAGTTGTCTGCTTTATAACTAGTCTGTACTGCAGGCTGTTTCTGGGATCATGACTAAAGGCAAACTAAGCCATTCAGTGCCCTTGATCTCATGGGCTTCAAGCATGTTCCAGAGGATTCTTTCTAGCTGCCTTCATGCTAATGCTTTCCAGATCATTTCAGTGTGTGAGTCATTTTACAGACATAGGATGACCCACAACAGACATTGCAGGCACAATGGAAGGCAGTGGTCTGCTATTAGTTGGGCAGCTCAGCATGTTTTAAGCATCAAATTGCAGTTTTCTACTGCTATCTCCCACACAAATTCTACTTTAAAAGAAATGCTTAATCTCTAATTGATTTTTAAAAGAGTGTTTGTAATTGCTTTAGGGATGGCTTCTAAGAGTAGGGATGAGGCACATGTGCCCTGTGGAATATAAAATCTCTGAAGCATTTCTTGTTGATAAGCTATTACTAGAATCTCACCTGAATGTAGGATTCTGGATCTCTACTCTGAGATACCTTATTCTATCCATTCCCTGTGCAGGGAGCCTATGCTCTGAGTTTTTGGTCTATTAGTCTATTAAAAATCTTTTAATGGCTTTTGCATGCTCTCTTTCCAGCCTAATGAATATTTACCTAGACTATGCACAGTGGAATGATTGTGTAGGGTGTACTGAAATTACCCCACCACACAACATGCCCTTAGTGCATTCACATGGGAAGTGCAGGTTAGCATACTCAGATGCAAATAAAGGAATTGTGTCTTGGTTTCCCATATACTGAATGGATTATTTAATCACTGAACAAAGAGAAGCAGGGCTGAGGTCTGTGCTACCTTTAATCTGGTAGATATTTTGTGAGGATATCTATCAAATGAGACTTGGAAACAGAGATGATTTGTGGATATGTCAAGTACAAAAAAAGAACTAATTGTCTCCAAGTACTTCCAATATAGAGTCATTTCTGTATGTCCTTGTTAGAACTTTATTCAGAAAATATGTATGAACTAATTGTGATAGGAGCAAAGTACCAGTTCAGACAATTCTGGACTTGGACATCTAAAATATTAGCCAAGGAAGAATAAGGATACCAAATAATTTTATAAATCTTAATTATTTTTATATATATACACACACACTGGCAGTATTAGATCAGAATTAATATTTAGGGATGGTTTTGATGCTATTGTGAATTGTGTTTGTTCTAGTTCTGGGAATGTCATAAATCTCTCTCTTTCATCTTGTTTCACTCCATCCTTTAAAAAGATAGTTTTGTGCAAGTTAATTTGAGTTTATATTTTCAAACTTTTAAGTGAAAATACATCAAATAATTTTATTTTTTTTTTTTAATAAATGGTAAATGTCTAATAAAATGCAAAATAAAACTGATCTTGTTTAGTTGTTCTTAATAAATAAGTCTTACAAACTGTGTGGCTCAAGCTAACATGCATTGGGCCAGGAACTTTGGGGGACTTGCCATCTGCCTGACAACTGCCCTTTTTTAACAACTTCATTAGAGCACTTAGGAGGGAACATCCATTATGTTAATACTATTTGCAAATTGCACTTATTCAGGGGACCTTTCAAACCCTAACAAGGACATAAATATAACAGAAGTCAGATTTTGAATAAATGGACATAAAAACCAAAATGATATTTTGAAGGAGAAAAATAAATAAGCTACCACATCTCAAGAACATGAAGATCTGAAACTTTGTACTTAACAGAAGAGGTAAAACATGACAATTAAACACATCATGGAGTGATGTTAGATAAAAAGTTATAGTAATTTATTACACAACATGACAAATCTGTGTAGTATAATTTATAATTGTATATAACGGAAGCATGAGTCATAGAAAACAAATTACAGTACCTCTCTGTTACTTCATTTGGGAGATCATCTCAGTCTAGGATAAACAAATACTATAGAAACAATACTACAATAAAAAGTTTTATAACCAATAACTGTGTGAATCATTTGTCATAAGACTATAGTGCAGATAAATTTGCATTGTATTAATAAACAGAAGTCCTTGTACATAGCTGCACTGGCTTTTAGAACCAAGTGGCACTGACTGCTCCCATGCACTCTGCTTGGAATTAGTTATGGTCTCCCAGATGGTGCTTGATGCAGCTCATGGGAGAGAAGCACCTATAGACTGCTCCTAGTAGTCATTGTGGATTTTCTGCTAAGTCATACAGATGCTTTGTGGGCTGTGCCACTTGCTTGCAGAGAATGAGAACAGGCCCTGGTATCTTGTAAAATAGACATAACACTATATGACCAAAGTCTTCTGCCTTTTCTTCTTTACCATTTGACTGGGTTTGTGCTAGAACAGAACTAATTCTGTTCAGTGATTTTACTTTTCAGCTATGTCTCTTCTAACTGCCTAACTAACAGACATTATCTGTTTCTAAAAGTGACAATGCTCAATATTTACAGTTACTAACAAGGATTAGTATTCAGAAAGGCTCTTGCTTATACTTGCTCCAGTGGAGAGTGAGGTTCCTGATAAATATTATGTATCATGTTGGGGGGGCAGAAAGTAAGAGGTTGCACCTGTGGGAGGAGTGGACAGGACAGGTAACCCTAAACTGACCAGTGAGATATTTTATTCCATATTTGTCATATTGAGTATAGAGATGAGGGGTCATGAGGGTTAAAATTTTCTTCTTCAATGACCAGCATCTGAGAAAGAATCTGTTCTGCCTTTGATACCAATCCATGTGTTCCAGAATCCAGTTCCAGAAATCAGTTTCTGAATCCAGTTCCTGAATCCAGTACCTGTCTGCCACTGAGTCCACCCTGGGACTTCCCCAGTGTCTAGCTAAATGCATTCAGGAAGTGATGCCTATTCTTATGACAAGTGATGAGAAGGAGCTTGCAGTGACACTGTTCAAGGGGTTTCGTATAGGGGAAACTGATTTTCAGATCCACAATTATATCAGTATGCTATGTATGGACTCTACAGCACTGTGTCTTCTGGCCTCATCCACTACTTCTGTGACACTAAGACATTATAATTATTTTCTGTGTCTTTTTTTCTTTTTTAAATTCATTTTTTCACCCTCAATATAATATTTCTAAACCACTGTAACAGCAGTGTTGTACGCCACCGAAGTATGGGGTTTTTATAGCATGGATATCTTGTATGTGTTATATACCATGTGTTCAATTTTGGTCCCCACTATAGAAAAAAGATGTGGACAGGCTGGAGAGCATTCATAAAAGGGTTACAAGCATGACAGAGGACTGGAAGACTTCCCATATAAAGAAAGGCTGGGATAACTGAGTTTGTTCAGCCTTGAGAAGGCTTAGGGGAGACCTTATTACCGTGTACTAGTAGTACACAGAAGGAATCTACCAAGAAGATGGAGACTCCCTTTTTACAAGAGGTCACATGGAAAAGACGGGGGGTAATGGGTACTCCTCAAGTGACGGGTCCTGTATCTGGGTCAAAACCACCACATTCAGAGCTGCAGGCTTAGGGAACCATGTCCTGAAAGCTACCTGGGAGAAAAGGATCCAGAGAATTAAACTACATTGTAATGGAAATTTTAAACTCATAAATTTTGCTTTTTTGTTAATAGACAAGTAAAAAAAAAAAGTGGAAAAAAAGTTGAAAACTTCTGTTGGTTACAATGATTTCTGTGTTGCAATTTTAGCAAATCACTTTCTAAAGTTGTCTTTTTAGAGACACAATGTTTTATTTTTCTCTATTACAATTTAAATGCAATTAATTAACAGGATTATTTTTGCTTGATCAGTTACTGTGTTAATTCACTTGCCTTATATTGAAATTTAATATGGAGTTGCACTGTCACTACCTTTTCTGCCTTAAGATAAACAATATATAAGTGCAATATTCAAGATTTCCACTCATGAATATTTTAAGTACATATGGTAAATAAAGAAAAAAATGTCATGAAAGACCCAGAAGTAATCTGGTTTGAAGGTGCTTAAAATAATCTTAAGTGTTGTGTCAAACAGATAAAAAGACCCTGCTGTATTCCTTTTTGCAAAGTAGCTTTTAAAGTACATTACATTATTTATAACAGTTATAAACTATTTCCCTTGACAATTTTCCTTTTTATTTGTCAATTATTTTAACTTCCATTACCTTTTCTCTCCCATTGCTCTTATGAATAGAACTGAAGATAAAAAGTTTTTTTTCTTTTATTTCCAATAACAAAATCCATGTATACAATACTTTGTTCTACTAAACCACATGGAAGACAACCACCTTAAGAACTGTTTCATACTTGAAGGTGGTGTCCCAAAGTCAGTTTCTTATTATTTCCTTTATGATAAGTGTGAAATTAAGGTCGTTGTCCTTTACATAAGTTTACAGAGTATAACTGTTACAAGGTATGGCAAGGTATGTCACAATGCTAGCCTAAAAACTGTGACATTGTATAAACACTTCTGGCTAAAAAAGGTCTTACATATGTAGCATAACAAAAGGAAAAAAACACAGCCATGTTGTTTGAGATTGAGAGAAACAAATTAAATAGAAGCAAATCCATAAACTTAAAATTCAAATTACAGATTTCCAGACCATGATACTTGCCCACCTAGTGAGTCATCCATATAGCAAGATCTGTCTCTGTTCATAGTTAACTAACAGTTAATATGTGTCATGTTCTCCAGTTAGAATATCTCCTGGGTGTAGATAACTAATGGATATCTATCTAAATCAGAGCTACATTATTTTATAATTGGTGAAGGGTCTTTGGTGTTTGGATGTCTAGCAAGGGGTGGGATGAATCACATACATTTGTTAAGTATTAGAGCAGAGCAATCGGGTGAGAAGGTCCAGAACACTGCCTTTGTCACACATTTTTCTTTTGAGCAAAAGCTTTTACCACCCCATGATACCCAGTGTGTGGCTAACTGCACTCCAGAAATGAACTAGAGCAGATGATGCAATTTTTTGAACACATTCTCAAAAACTGAGGCAGTTCATTCTTAATGTTAAAAAGCATTCACCTTTATTCTGAGCTCTTACATGCCAGAATGTTCTCCATGGTAACAGGAAATTGTGGTCCAATTAAAGGATGTCTTAATAGTGTAGTAGTAACACTGTAATGCCTTAATAGTGTGGTATGGTGGGAGTTACCAATACGAAACTGAATAAAGTGTGTTTTGTCTTAATTTGAACCATCTCTGGACATCCACTGAATTTTAAGTGGTTTGCAACAACAAACACGAAGCAGCCCACTTTTACTTAAAGATGAGTCAGATTTTCTCAACTCTCTCAGTCAGTCTTCAGAAGTTGCTCTGCTTTTGGCATCAAGTTTGCCATTAAACCCCAATAGTAATACTTGGCAGGCAGCTGGAACACAAGCTAGAAGGCACCAAACTTTTATGAATTGCTTGAACTAGCTCAGTAGGATAATGTTCTGATTACAGAAAACACTGAGTTCATAAAGGATGTATTTAGAGGTTTAACACATCTGTTAATAAAATCACTTCTCAATTAACATTGTCTCTATTCATTAATGAAAGCACTGATGGACTAATAATGTGACACCTACCCTTACAACAGGCAGGAGAGAATTGTTAGAAAAAAAATTGTGAGTTGCTGCCAGGATGAAGAGGAGCCATGGGAATGCAGCTGCAAATCCTTACAGAACAGCTACGAAGGCAATGAAAAATCACTGCTGAGGCAAAGGATAAAAGAAAGAGAGAGGTTTGTAAGCCTGCCATAAAAGAAAAAGGTACAGAGATAAGAGACAAAGAAATCAAAAGACAGAAGGAAATATTAAGAGAAGAGAAATGGAAGGAAGACACAGCCTTAGGACAACTATACTACTTTTAATTGATATAAATTCTTTCATTCATTATGTTTCAATTGGTAAAAAATGGAAGGGGGGGTGGGGAAGAGATGCCAGACTGATAGTAGTAATGACAAGCAACAAAACTTGTCATGTTAAATACAGAAGAAAAAAACCCTCTTGATAATTTTACCTGTTGGCATTCTTGGGGGGGAAGAATGGTTATGGCTTCAGACTGACATCAGCATTGGTTATTTTTAGGGAAATAGGTAAGCAACTGTATTTCATAGTAACTACAAGACCAAGCATATGAAAGACTATTGATGGTGAAGGGAAGAATCCCTTGTTTAAATTCAAATACCTTTGCCTTTGCTTTTTACTTTGAAAATACATAACCAGAATTTGGAAAGGCACAGTGTTTAAGGATTGATCAATTACAACTGAGAAGGAAATTCTCCTTTGTGTTTTATTTTAGTAATTTTTCACTGAAACAAAGGAAATCTAAATATTATGGTATTCTAATCTAAATATTATGGTATTAAGGTATAAAATCTTAATGTCAGATACAACTGTTCACAACTTCTTCACTTTTGCCAAAGTGGTGCAGAAGCTAATTTTTCATCCAAAAGTCAAAAATTGCTGTTTAAAAAAAAAAAAAAAAAAGTTTAGATCCAAAATGAGATTCAGGAATCTGAATCTCATGTCAGAAAACAAATTCTGAATTACATAACAGGCACTCCTATGTAAAGGACAGGGAAAGCTACCGGTCTCAGATTTGGATCTTAAAACTGGCATGCTGAGTGTTGAGTTGATAGTCTTCCCATTAAGAAATGCTAAGTATATGCTGCTTTCTAAGTTCCTCCTTACTTCAGTCCTCAAAGTCCCTCTGCATTTTTAATTTTATACTTTTGGGGCATTATATGTAGTCATTTTAAAGTCAGAGGAGGGACCACAACATATTTCTTTCCAAATTCATGGACGAGGATGCTCAAGATGGTTCCTTTTCCTCCTTCCTTTTTACAATAGTCTAGTTTAGTCATTTCAAAATCTATACAGAGCAAATAGATGTAGCATAAATTTCTTCTTCACATCAGGAGATTCAATCTCAGATCTAAGAACTCTCTGAAGACTGTCGTGCTATGCATAGAAGATAAAATTGGAATTCTCATTTATTCCTGTAAAAGTCCTTTATATATAATTAAAATGAATTAACCCAGGGAGATAACAAGACTAATATTCAATTCTTCCTACTTTAAAGTGTTTATTTATAAGCTAGGAGCTACTCATGATTATGCACCTAGTATGTCATTTGAGATACCTCATATAACTCATTAAGACTGCAGCTGCCACTTCAAAAAGAAGTGGATATATTGTAGGTCCTGTGTTGTACTTCCAGTTGCGTATGCATGACTCAAATGCACACTTCAAGCAACATCTGACAACAATTCAGGGTATTTTTATGTTCTACAGAGGAGCCTGTTGTACCAAACACAAGCTTATCTCAAAAATCATGTTCATCTACCTGAGATACACAGCCTATAATTACCTCCTGAGAACAAGAATGGAACTCATCATACCCAAATGCAGATATCTAAAAATTAAGCCTAATCTAAGACAGCCCTCTGGGTTACTTCTACACTCACTTATATCTATGGTAGGCAGGAACTACAGCCTTCTGGAGTGGATTATAACCATGAACTATAAAGGGAGAAAGACAAAAGAGTTTAAATCAAGATAGTTTAAGTTAAAATAAGTGAATCTGACCTTGAATGTCAATCACTAAAGAGACAGAATTATATTTGGGTTTTTTTTCACACTTAAAGTAGAACCAGGAGTTGCAACTCTGCATCTTTCAGCGTCTAATATCCATTGTTAAGATCTGGAGCAAATGGAAGAGGGAATCTGCAGCTCATGAAGATGAGCGTCTGTATAGTAATGCAAAATTCACAAAACTAAACAGAAAAAATAATTAGTAAATCAGAGTTCTTCAAGCTCAGAATAATTATTGTTTTGACAACCAATTTAGATAGTTATTCTGGGGTAGTAGTCATGCTATCGATACTTGCTGTTAGAAGCAGTGCTCAAATTATACTTGGGATGAAACACAGTGTAAATGATTATTTTAGAAAGGGAAAGAAAAAATAACCTATTACATATGCACAGTAGGTATATTTCAGGATTATCAGAATTTATTTATTTTTATTATCCTTTTCTACTGCCTGTACCTGTTCAAAAATGTATGTATTTGAAGTTAACTGTTAGAGAGAAAAATGAGGAAGCTTTTGGTATATGTCAGAACTGGTGGAAACTAAATAGTTTTGTCCACTTAAAAAAAAGTGGGCTCAATATGCCATACTGGATCTCTTCACAATAGAAGATTAAATTAATAGGCAACCAGACAACAAAAATATAAACCAGCTTTAGTTGTAACCTCTCACTGGGCAGTGGTTATTTAAAAATGAGAAAGCAATAATATAACTGTACACTTCTGGGAAGGAGTGGAAATATTATTTTTATTTGGTTTATTGATTTATTTTCTTTTTATTTTACTTTTTTTTTTTTTTTTCCAGATAAACCGCAGTCTGTGAGTAATATTTCGGACATCTGTTTTGCTGCATATCTCTGCTGAGTTAGGGTGCAATGAAAGGGATAAAATAGGCAGAGATATCACTTAGAAAAGTGATATCCTGAGACAGCTTTTGTATGCAGTATGGAAGACACTTCTTGCAACATTAATTTGGCTTAAATAAATTAAATGGGATATAGCAAATAAGAAAAACTAGTGGCAAACAGTAAATTTCCATTCTCTGAAGGTTAAGTTAACTCTGCAGGTAATCACTGTTTCATATTAATGTAAAATGTACTCCATAGCTTTCACTAACACAAAAAAAACCCACCATTATCTTCTCTGAACTCACCATTCCTGGCTAGGAACTGGCAGTAACTTAAATGGCAGTAGAACTTCCTCTCATGTAAGTTCAGTGATTCCTTTCTGTAGTTTAGAACAACATGTTTAAAGTTAACTGCTTAAATTTAAGCTGTTTTCTTGGGCCATGGTACAGTAGGCAGCAGTTTACAGAATGGCTTCAGAAAGAGAAGGGATATAGTCTGCTCTTCTACACCAGTCTTCCTATGATATTTTATTACCCCAATGTTCCACCTTCAGTAACAGTAAGCTGCTGGGAAAAGAAACCATCCGGAAATATTTTAAAAACCATGTTAATTTTTTTTGATGCCTATGCTCCATCTATCTTTATGAAAGAGGATAACCCATTACTCAGGACACCTGTAAAATCTCAGACTCATTAATCTCATTATTATCATCTGGGACATTCATTTCTTTTTTTTTTTTTATATAGTCTTATCTGAGTCTTTCTACTAGTAGATGTAGGGATACATTAAAATGATCCAAAGTAGATATTTTTCACACATCTTCCTTCATTTTTTAAAATCAGAAACAATTTAATTGTCATAGTAGAAACAAAATAATAATGATAATGAAACCCAAATAGACTACAAGCCAAATAATAGAATAAAAAATATTATTGCCTATTTACTTTCTCTATTTATTTATGACCAACAGCTTGACCATAATTTTATGGACTAGATATTACATAACTATTTAACATCAGAGTGATTTTGTGATACAGACAGTAAGAAAGATGTTTTATTATTCTGAATGGTTGGCAAAGATGCTTTTAGTCTTTTAGCTCTTCAAAACATTTGTCATTTTACTAATTGTAATGCCTACTTCAGTAAGTCATGATGCATCTTATATGCTGAAGATGGAATTCCTTCATCTTACAAGTCAAGTGTTTTAGTTCAAAATATACATTACTTACCTCATGTTGCAGGTAAAACTTTGAAATGCATTTATATCTTTAAAACTTGTTTTGTTTAGGTGCTTAGAGAAAGCTGCTTTTTTATTATCTTCAATTGTCCTGGTAGAATTAACACAGAAGAGTTAAAAAGCTGTGAAGACTAAAACTTCTTTACATAATATCACTTATATTTTGCATGGAGTGCAGATGATAGTTCAGGGGGATTCTGGATTCTCACAAAAAATCAATTCATATATTTCATATATCTTCAGGCTCATATTGACTAGCTCTCAGTCTCTCACATTAATTAATTCTGTATACCTTAGTCTCATATCAATTATTTTTGTGCTTCTGTACCTTTGTGACAATTGTCCCAAATACCAATAGCAGGCACCAAAATTCCAATAGTCTACAGACAAATCCTCAATAGCCAGCTTTGCATTTTAACAGCTGATAGTGAGTACTGAGCTTATTTTTTTAATGATTCATCTTCCACGTTGGTATTCTTATCCGTAACATCCTACTTGGCTCCTTAAGAAACCCTCTGCATCATCTGCTCTGACAAAGTTTATTTATAAGGTCATATTTATAGGCATACAATGAAGGCCTTTTACATCTGATTGATTAAGATCTTATTATATTACAAAAAAAAATAAAAATAAAAAAATCTGTTGATTAAAAGTACTTGTTTTAAAAGAGTGGAAAACATTACAACTGAAGAAATAAATCCAACATCTGTCACTTCTTTTGAATGTTGGTAGATAATGAACAAAAACAAAGGATTTTGCATTCCACAAGAATATCTTCAGAATGTAAATAACTGAGTACAAGTGGCATAAAGATTAGCGTAAAAACAGAATGACGTTGACCATCTTTAAAATAGCTTGATTTCCATCTCACTGTTTATGAAAATGTCAGCTAGGAGACATTACACTATCATTTCCTTCCATAATGGAGTTTTAAACGATAAAAGAGGAAAAATAAAATTAAAAAAAAAGAAAAGAGAAAAAAAACACTAAGAATTTAAGGAACAAACACATATGTTACAGATATTGAACAGTCAGAGATACAATGAAGGTAAAAGTTTTGTAAAATACACACACATCACATGTCTCAAGATTTTTCCCCTAAAGAAAAATTAAAAACCCAACATTTAATCTCAGATATCTGAAGCTGAGAAAACAACTCTTCTAACATTTAAAAACTTATGCAATTTTCAAGGTTCTTCTATTTAGAAACTTTAAAAAATGTGATAAAAGAAAAAATGTTAATACCTGGTTTTCTTTATTTCCTTCTAAAAATATAAGGGGTCAAAGACCCTTTGCTTACCAGGGAATTATGCTTACAGGTGCAAGGTCTCTGTAGAATGAAAAATGTCAGTTCCGATAAATAAAAATATAAATTTTTCTTCATGTAACAGGTCAGAAAGTATATCCAATAAATAGGATAGAAATCATTCCTTAGAAAAAGAAAAAAAAAAAGAAAAATTGCAACAAAAATTTCATTAAAATGTACAATTTCAACAGCACCAAAACATGTCACGGGTTGAGTTGAATTTTTCAAAACCTCTCTGGGAGATAAATAGATTAATTATAAATATCTGAAATTTATTTCCATCACTGTAAAACTGGAACACTTGCATTTTATTCATTGATTATATATTCTGTATTATTCTCTATTATTTTTGTTGTTCAGACAGGACCAAGATTAGATTGTCACGAGCCCTGTAGAACAGACAAAGACTGTTCTTCACCTGCAATTATTAGCAATCCAACTCCTAGTTT
>VWZY01010391.1:220869-231905 GCA_013399075.1 Chloroceryle aenea
TTATTATATATTATATAGTTCTATATTATTAGATATCCTGGCTGAAGTGATGACAACTCAGTAGATGGAAGGAAGGATGTCAACAGCCTTTTAGTATTTCTTTCAGTATTTGGTTTATTTCACAAGTCACTTTTCACCCACAAGTCACTTTTCCAACCATTTATTGTCACTACTGGTCGTCAATTTCAAAGATCCTCCTCTGGAAGATAATATTGTGCAACACCACTTAACACACTGTCACTCCTTTGGAAAAGAGATTTTGTTATGAAAGACTGAAACTCTGCCCCTGAAGGTAATAAAACTCTTCTTACCAATGTGCCTAGGTAAGGCTCCTTTACCCTAGTCTTAGGACATGAAGCTGACCCATTGACCACATGGTTTATTCTCTTCTTATCAAATATGAAATGTGTAGTCTCTACAGTGTTAAAATTGATCAACTTTCAGTTTATAACTGGTATGAAAACAACATTTAGTTAAATCCATGTAGTTCCCTTGCAAACAGGGGCTTCTTCCTCCAAAAAAAGGAGGCCTCTTCATTAGAGAAACCTTGAGGAAAGGACCTGCTTTTCTTCATAAGCAAGTGCTAGGAATGAAATCCTTACTGGTAAGGGAAGCAATGTGCTTTGCATCCAAGGAAATTACCCCCCTGGTTCTCCTAAAGTATATGACAAGAAAAAGGGTAATGGAAAGTGAAATACTTATTTACTCACAGTTTACGTGTACCTGGTAAGTACAGATACTCTTTTAAAAAAAAAAAAAATCATATCCATGTCTGAATTAACGCTACAGTGTNAAGACCCTTTGCTTACCAGGGAATTATGCTTACAGGTGCAAGGTCTCTGTAGAATGAAAAATGTCAGTTCCGATAAATAAAAATATAAATTTTTCTTCATGTAACAGGTCAGAAAGTATATCCAATAAATAGGATAGAAATCATTCCTTAGAAAAAGAAAAAAAAAAAGAAAAATTGCAACAAAAATTTCATTAAAATGTACAATTTCAACAGCACCAAAACATGTCACGGGTTGAGTTGAATTTTTCAAAACCTCTCTGGGAGATAAATAGATTAATTATAAATATCTGAAATTTATTTCCATCACTGTAAAACTGGAACACTTGCATTTTATTCATTGATTATATATTCTGTATTATTCTCTATTATTTTTGTTGTTCAGACAGGACCAAGATTAGATTGTCACGAGCCCTGTAGAACAGACAAAGACTGTTCTTCACCTGCAATTATTAGCAATCCAACTCCTAGTTTTATATAGTGTTTACTATCTGTTTGCGTACACTTAAGCCAGCAATCTCTTCCAGGAGAAAGGAGAAAATTAATCTGTCTGTTTTGGTTTCCTTCACAGTACTGGAACAAAAGTCATTGTCTGTTGCTGCTTATAAGAAGAAGAAAAAAATCCGGTTTCCTACTAAGACTGCCATGTTTGAATACAGTCAATAATACTTTCATTACAATGATTTTTAGGTGCCAGGGGGATTCCAAGCTCTCAAAAGACCAGTTACTAAAATAGCCAAACTAAGAATGCCAGCCTTACAGCTGCAGATTCTTAAAATTGATAAAAGCTAAACCCTGCACTTTTCAAATTTTTAATCTAATACTGTGCATTATGCCTACCACCTGTTTTATTTCACAATCAAATTTGATCACCAATTAAGAAAACTCTGTATATATATCAATAATTAACCTTTCTACCCAGTACTTTCAGTTAGCAACATAAACCAGATTAGGTTCCTAAAAATTCATACCTGAAACAAACTGACAACAATCATTCAAAGAACTTCTGATTACACTAGCTCAAGTTCCCATCTAAAATAATGGCAAGTTTACCAATACCATATGATCACCCAATAATTAGCTAAATATAATTCCACACTGAGAAATAGTGAATTCCCACAACTGTAAAGAAAAATAAAAGAAAAAATGGAAAATNGGTAAGGCTCCTTTACCCTAGTCTTAGGACATGAAGCTGACCCATTGACCACATGGTTTATTCTCTTCTTATCAAATATGAAATGTGTAGTCTCTACAGTGTTAAAATTGATCAACTTTCAGTTTATAACTGGTATGAAAACAACATTTAGTTAAATCCATGTAGTTCCCTTGCAAACAGGGGCTTCTTCCTCCAAAAAAAGGAGGCCTCTTCATTAGAGAAACCTTGAGGAAAGGACCTGCTTTTCTTCATAAGCAAGTGCTAGGAATGAAATCCTTACTGGTAAGGGAAGCAATGTGCTTTGCATCCAAGGAAATTACCCCCCTGGTTCTCCTAAAGTATATGACAAGAAAAAGGGTAATGGAAAGTGAAATACTTATTTACTCACAGTTTACGTGTACCTGGTAAGTACAGATACTCTTTTAAAAAAAAAAAAAATCATATCCATGTCTGAATTAACGCTACAGTGTTTTGTGCATTTTTTTTCTATTACAGACCTTGAGACTACTCAAAGGCAAGTCTGTGTAGTTCTTTTTGTTCATAAAAGTCACAAACAGGGAACTTGAAAACATCATTAACTGCAATTCATCCTTGATCCTTTCATCTCTTCAGAGCTTATTTAAACTTCAAAGTCTTGACCCATTCAAATGATTCAAACAAATGCTCTGAAGCTTCACAAGATACATGACAACCTATAAAACCTCTCATAGTAAAATCTCTCTTCATTGTGAAATTTCATAGACAGTAATAATGGAGAAAACCTGTGCTATCAGAAAGAGAGTGATGTTAAGATTAATTTTATGAAACAACAAGATAGACCTTGAGCTGGATAAACCTTAAACAATTAAATACCCTGATTAGATTTTTATTTCAGCCTTAGAAGCAGATACTTATGTTGATTCTATTTGGCAGATTGCATTTTTTTCAACATGGACATATACAAACACAATTTCCAGTGGCCAGATTCATAAAAAACACAATGAAAGGCAAAACTGTGACATAGTTCATCATGCCTGTATGGATCCTTTTTGACTTAATCCTAAAATTTAATCATCATGCCTGTATGGATCCTTTTTGACTTAATCCTAAAATTTAAAAGTATTATATAGAGCTAATTGCATAGCCTCATTCTCCTCCATATCTTATTTCTCACATCTTTTAATGTTCATTATTTACTATATGTTTCTATGCTTATCCTTTTTCAGTCACTTCCTCTTATAACGAGTAAAAAAGAGTAGTGACGCGACCATATTAAAAAGAAAAAAGAAATAGTAAATTCTTATTAATTGAAAGCTTCTGGAATCACATAAAGATAAGAATGTCACTTTCATTGCCTTTTATTTGAAGAGTATATAATAACCAAGAAAATCTTGAAAATTGGACCACAGTGTACCTTAATAACTGAAACTGGGTCTGGTCTAAAACGATGAAAAAAATGACATCAGTTGGAAGGTCCTTAGCTGGGCTGGTACTGAAATAGCTGTGAGCTACTTCCTAATGATGATCAGTATCAACCAGCTTCTCAGTGACGCTGGAAGAGGCAATTCCCTTCTTGCACGGCCTTTATAAGAGACAGTCACCATCACCAGACTTGAGAAGTGAGGATACTGCTTGGAAGACACTATTCCTCCATTCTTTTCACAAATACTGTAAAGAATCTGGAGAGGGATACAGTATACACCATACTTGGAAATTTGTTTATTTATCTGCATGGTTTATTCTCTTGCAGAGCTGTTGAGAACCCGGTGTGCAGAACAAGTGAGCTTCAATGGGATGGATATGCTACGCCTTTGAAAGAGCATTTTAAGCTACTTTTTCTCCAGTGTAAACTTGAATCTCTGATGTTCTTGAAATTAATATTGTTTAATGTTACATTATACAAAACCAGCAATGTAAAAGAATGTAATTCCAGTACAGGTTTATTTTTGTCCTGGATTGAGTTAGAACAGAAATAAGCTGCCTGTACCAATGAACTTCACTTCCTGAAGTTAATGGTGTAGATAATGTCTGCTTCTAGCAGCGATACTGCTAATGTTTATAGTTGCTACCAAGGACTGGTACACAGACCAGGGTCACTGCTAAATCTCCTCTACCATGTTGGGGGTGGAGAAAGTAAAAAGTTGTACCTGTAGGGAGGAGCAGAAAGGACAGGTGGCTCTAAACTGACTATGAGGTAGGCCATTCTATGTGCACACTCCTTTTCAAACTGTGCTATAGCTTTGGGATCAGTAGAAGACCTCATCAGTGGGCTATAACTGTCCAAGAAGTTTTTCATGCTCTAGTCCTAAACTTTTCAGGCTAGTGCCTCAGCTCAATGGAAATATTGCCATCTTTGCATAGAGTTTCCTTGTATCCCTGTTCCATACTAATACTTAGATCTGAGACCTTTTTCTCAATGAAACATATTTCACTATCTTCCAACTAATTTCCTAGTTGAAAGCACAGGAATATTGGCCTTTTTTTTTTTTTTTTTATACAATAATGATAAAAGAGTAGCAAGTAATAGCTGTAGACAATGTTTTCTTTGTATAGATCACCATGTAAAACTACCACTAAAATTTCTTAATACCATAGACCTTAGATATCATCCTCATTTTTGTTCTCTAATACTCTGCTGACACCTTCTGGAATAGAATAGTATTTTGTAACTTTGTAGCAGAATTGTGTAGTGATAATGAAGGGATCAATAAAGAAAAATATTTGATGATGCCACATGTACCAAAACACAAATATTGGTATAGCTCTTATGTACTTGAAGTCAGTTTTCACTGATTTTTAAGTATCAAAAACTTAGGACGATTAGGAAAACATAATTAAAAGAACTTGTCTAGATTGAGAGAATCACGTTTCAGGAAAACAGCTACTGCTAATGTCTATGATATTTGATGTTGTTCATAAAGACCTGGCATTGGTTTTAAAGGGTTACAGCAAAATCTCTAGGGTTTTCTTTTTTTTTTTTTTTTAGTAGAGTTTAAAATCAAGAACTGGACATTCTTTCAAACCTTATCTTCCCTATTTAATTACTCTATATTCTTTATTCCTCATCAATATGTTTGAAGGTGAAAGTCTTGAGGCACATAAAATTTCACTACATGTGTGAACATGACCCAGTTATTCATTAAGCTGGCAGGTACAGCACAAGATTTATGGGATATCTTCATCCTTCTGGAGCTACAGCTGAAGGTCAGACATCCAATGTCTAAAAATGTCAACAAACATATTTAGGCTACTGCATCCTCTTGTTGCCATATTCAAAGACAATTTTATGGACATCTGGGTGGATTTTGTCCTTAATGACTGAAAAGGTTAAAAAACCTTTGAGGGGCAGCTCCCACTCTCCCCTCAAAGACAAGGGACAGATGTAATATCATCTTGAATGCCCATATGCCAACATTCATATGCTGGGAAACAAACAAGAAATGTGCTGTCTCAGAATTATGGTATCTTTGGATTTACAGAAATTTGGCGAGTACTGCAATGGACAGTAACAGGCTATTCAAGAAAGACAGAAAGAATAGCAGGGTTTATGTTCCACATAAAAGATTAGCTTTACCATCTGGAGTTTAACTACAGACTGGAGGATAGACCTGTAGATTAGATTGTCTGATTCCAGAGGACTGGAGAAGTTGATACATGGCTGGACTAGATGATCTGCAGAGGCCCTCTCCAGTCTAGATTTCTGTATGACTCTATCATGACATGTTATTATTACTGGACCTATTTGACTACTAGGCCTATTTGACTAATCTGTGAGTGACTACTTTGAAACCCCAGCAGTTCAAATGAAAACTATATAGACTCACATAATAGTTCCAAGCAAGAAATACATACAGATTTTTCCCAGTTTGGAAAGCTCTACAAAAACATTCTATATTTATTATCCATAGTTTCTTATCTATTATTTATTAACATAATAGAGTAATATGTAATATTATAATAGATACAGTTCAAATACTGCTACTACAGGACTACTTTATATTAATAAGCTTTTATGAGTGAATATGCAGGTGTAGCCATAAATAACACCAGTAATCAATTACCTGAAAGTTTAAGGGCTCCGTTTTGTACATGAGTGAGTTTGTAAAATGTAGCTATGCATAGTGTTATCACATAATAAGGAAGACAGAGAAATGTTCACATTTTAGTCTCTGATTGAATAAAGCATTTAAGGTTGTGTGGATGGGACTAATGTTTAAAGATTAAATGTAGTACCAGACTTGGTCCTTTTGAGGAGAGTTACCAATTTTCAGTCTGCTCATTACATCAGCAAAGTTTGCAGGTAAATTACTTAACACATTAAGGATTTTCAGAAGGTACCACAGGATATATCTGTAAAAAAAAAAAAAAAAATTACAAACCCAGGGTCTTACTTATTTGAATTATTATTCTTACAGGTTCTTAAAAAAATGGATACCTAGAAATTCATCAGGAATTCAGCATTTTAATGAACATTAACCTGAGCAAATGAAGACATCAATATTGAGCTAGTCAAGCTAGATACCCTTAATAGTAATTAGAAAGAAATATCACTTTTAGGATAGTTCTCTCTTCACAAGCAATACATGGTGCCTATTCTGATCAAACTATTAAATAAAACAGAGGAAGAGATGTCATTCCATAGTGTAAAAATGTTGAAATATACATGAGATGAATCACATAAGTTAAGTCAAACTTTTCAGGGAAGCCATGTAATGTTTTTCACATTAGAAACATAGCAGCTTTTTTTTTCTGCCCATCATTCTTTCCTAGAATGATATTATGAAAAAGACAAGCTTGATACAAGATTTTCAGTAGTTTATATGGAAGTATGTCAACAGATGAGAATCAGTAAAGAGACAGATTAGGATGTATAAATGAGATTTACACCTGAAAAATGTTTTATTGATGTTAAAATAAAGGAACATAACAGCATATTAAAACAATACCTCAATTAAGGAACAATCAAGAACTTCAGAAGAATTATAAGGCTAAATATTGTTTGTACCATGAAAGGAAGATGTAAGAGCCAAGAATATTACCTTCGGCTCTTTTAGGAAACACAAAGCAAATAATTGATGATAGAGATCCTAAACAAGAAGTAGAAGATAAGATTCCATTAAAGCTGCTACAGAAACAAGCAGCAAAAGAGATTCCAACAACAGTTTTCCCCCAAAATTCTTATTCTGTAAGTCTTAAGAGCTCCTTGCAGTCAAGACAAAGCCCATCAGAATTACACTGGAAACAACCCTGACATTCCTCCCATGAACTAGTGCTGACCCACTCTTCATTGTAGGTCAATTTCATGCAGGAATGAAAATCTGACAGTTGAATATTAAAAAGTAAAAGCTACTTTTCCCTTGCCATGAGGGAAATGAATCAAGAATGTGTTAAGTTTATAACTCAGTTCTTCAGAGGGTATACATTAATGCCTAAAGATGCATTTTCTTGAAAGAAGCTCTCTCATGTTTATTAGAACTCATGGATTAAAAGAATTCAAAGACTAATAGCTATTTGTCTTCCAAAGGTCAAGGTACCTTGATTCAAAACAAATCAAACAAGGCTGTATTTTGTTCTTTAAAAAGTTCTAAGCATTCTCTTTACATAATCATCAAAGTCTAGAAAGGTTCAACATATCTTTGTTCTTTGGCATAAAGAGCTTTACTTCAGTTCTCAGACTTCAGGTAATAGAATTTTTTTTTTTTTTTTTTTGTGAGAGAAAATGAGATGTTTATACACAATTTATATTATGTACTTTGGAATCTAAATCCTTTTCTGTTTTCTCAGAACTACACTTGGAGATGGAATATGTTTAAATAAAATAATGAAAAAAATTACTATCAAAATAGCCTTACTTGGATTTCAGATAATAATAAGACATGTAAGACAACTGATTTTTAAAGTGCATCTGTCCAATTAAAACATTCAAGATGGTTTTAGTGTCATGTACGCACATGAAATGTGAATAGCCATTTATTATAGTACTGCCATTATAATACTTGGGCCTGGCATTATATAACTAAATCTCTGACTATTTATGTTATGATGGGATTTTTTATTCCAGATAACAAAAGGAATATCCTTATATTTTCAGAGTGCAAATTAAAAAATGAGAGATATATGGATATTTGCTATAAGCTTTTCAGCTATAAAACAGAAGACCAAATATAAAGTACTGCCTAGATACAAGGCTTATTCTGATTTCAGAAGTGTAAATTCAAAACAGAAACAGATAAGGTGAGTAGCATGTGGACTTTGTCTTCAGTAATTGATCAACACATTATATGGGTAATATATCCATCATTACCTGCTTGCTGATGGATGTAGACCAGATGCTGATGATAATGTAGACCTTATTTTATGTGTTGGCTGGTTTTGGAGGGGTTTTTTTCAGTCTTCTTCTGAGTTGTCTCCACTTCTCCTGGCTTTTTGTTTGTGGTTTTGTTTTGTTTTTTTTTTTTCCTATGATCACATGCAACCTTACCACAACTTGTTTTTGAATACCAAATTCATGTTTTTGGACAATCCTCTGCACAGAAGCCTTGGATCTTGCATTATTCTCTTCTTCACATGGGAACTTATCCAGTAGTTGAGAATTTGGGCACAGGGAAAAATGAGCCATGCTACACAGATGTTACTTGTATTCTGTAGAGTTACTTAAAAAAGATTGTATATTCTATTTATTTATTTCCTACAATATAGTAAAAAGATGGACTTTGGAGTCATTGCACTAAGGGGGTGTGTGTCCTTCTAGGAAGGAGGTGAAGAGTCTTGGTGTTTTCAGTATGTCTATGAAAAATAGTCACACCACCATTTGTGCAAAAAAAGGTCTCTTTGCTAAAGTGCTTTGCAGTAGTAATCAGCTCTTAAAAATCCAGCTCAAAATGACTTCCAACCTACATCAGAACTTTCTTTCTTATGACTAAGGGTGATTTGGAATATTTTTTATAAAGCTGCATAGACTAGAAAAGAAGTTCTGTGATTATAAAAGAAATAAAGCAAAAGAACCAGTAGGAGAAAATCCACTGTCCTTAAGACAGCAATATTAAACATATGAGCCCTTGAAGGTTACTGACAATCTGTGCACCAGACTGCTTGATTCTCCTAGGGATGTGTCTCTAGCTACCATAGTGATCAGCATTCAATCTGCGGTTTATATAGCAGGAAATGATGGTCTTTCTAGGAAAATCCAAAGAGAACAGCAATGTCAGTAATAATCTCTTGTGTTCTGAACTGTACAGTGGTTTTCTCAGTCCTTTGCTTTCCTCTGCTACAGAGAAGACGGTAGCTGTTACAATCCTGGGGCAAGGGAGGAAGAGATCTGGGGAAAGAAAAGCTTGTAATTTGAAGAATATAGCAAGACAAGCACAGTGGTTTTCTCCTTCCATTCCTGTCTCAAAGAGCTCTCTTCTGTTTTTTCCCTCTGGTTAAGCTTCCTTTTGTAACTGCCACATAGGACTCTGGACTATGCAATTATTTTCAATGTGTTCTTCCTTAACAAGGTGGGGAAAAGGTATGATCTTTGGATTAAAAATTCTGAAATAGTCTCATTGATAGATGTGCAGATTGGCAAATTCTATTCAGTAATGTTGACCAATAGCCATGCATTAAAATTCCAAAACAAACAAACAAACCAGCTAGACAAGCCAAATAGGTGTTTACACAAATCATGGTTCAAACTTGATGCCTCAAATGCTTTAGGAAGAAAAGCTAATACAGGCTCTTGGCTCCACCTCTTGTTCAAGAAAAAAATCCCACAGAAGTATGAGAAAGAACAAAGAAAACCAAACCAAACCAAATAAAACCAAAACCAAACAAGTTTAATAATATGTTTGAACTAGCTGAAGGGGAAATTAAAAAAAAAAAAAGAAAAAGTAAATGGAAATAACTGAGCAGATAAAGCAAGGAATTAAATTAATAGACAAAATTTGAGAAAAACCAGAGATTATTTTGCTTATTGTGAACATATTCCATTTATTTATAGGGTACAATTAAAAATATTCCTTTCCTGTATGTTAGTCCTTTGGAAACGATTACTCTTACAATATACTGCATAAATTAGAAGAACTGAGATATTCTTGATTCCCGATGTGGCTAAATGCACCCATTTCATATAATGAAGATTCAAAAATCAGTCTCTCAACAAGTTCATAAGAGAAGTTTCCAAAAGCCCAAACTTTCATCCAGCATTCTTGGTATTCACTGAAGGTGCTTGTGCATCTGCTGTGCATCACAAGATAAGGCACATACATGAAACAGCGAAGTATAACATTCACTCCCAGGTGGGTAAAATCATGTCACAAACATCTATTTACTACTGTAGGTACCTAAAAGGAAAGAGGGAAACACTGACTGATTTTAGATAGATAGCCCTATGAAATATTGATAAATCAGGGGAAAAAAAATCCATTAATTACACACATCCCTCACTGTTTTGGCAGTTATACTCGAATCAGCTTTACTGCACATTATTGTTAACATAACTTTGAAGAGGAGTAGAAATGGATAAAAAGGCAGGATACAGGAACTGAAATTCTCCATGTTATTTCATCTGAAAAGTATCTGCCTAACTTTAGGCCAGATACTTGGCCTTCATAAGATTACAGAAGCCTTTTGTGGACATTTTTAGTAGAGTAGAACATAAAAGGAAGAAAGTTTTTATTAAAATTACTTCATATTTGACCGAATAAAAACATAAAACAATAAAAACCTAGCTGAATCTGAGACAGTGATCACAAAAATCTCATTCTTCTTTCAAAGTTTAGGCACAATCTACAGTGTATGAGCACAGTGCACTGACATTTGCCATATATTACTTTTCCTAGTCAAACTCTGATGCAACTGCAGGAATGACTTACATAAATGGAAATTTATTCCAGTAAATAATGTCTTTACAGGTGTGCATGGAAAACATTTCTGAGTAGTTTATAATTTGTCTTTCCATTTGAAATGTTATTATATTTTATATTTATAATTATTGAGTAAAATTAAAAGGACCAGAGTTTCTGAGCTTTATAGCTCCTTAGTGGACAATGAGGTCAAGTCTAATATCACAGATACCAATGGTGAAACTTTTCTCTAATTTTAAGTAGTAAATTTCCTTTTTTTTTTTTT
>VWZY01010391.1:232045-244325 GCA_013399075.1 Chloroceryle aenea
AGCTCTTTTGAAAGAGGCTGTTGACAGCAAGCTCCAAAAGCAGCATTTGAAGCAAGTTATTAAAATAACTAGATGTGGAACTTAGCAATTACTGTCTATAATGTAGTGATAAGGGAATTAATACCTTTTAATAACAAAAAAATTATATGTATTTTTACAGCACACACCAAGTAAGATTGTTTTTATTTAAAACTAGTCAAAGAAAAATATAAATTCCTAATGAGTTCCTAAAAAAAAAAAAAAAGACCCAAACAAGCAAATAATTTCTCTAAGTTTTTGACTGATTGAATATTTTACTGGTGTAATTTTGTTTCATTTTATGTTTACTTTAATTATGATATGTGGAAGAAAGGAAATTATAGCCTAGATTACATATATTATTTGGTTTTGTTGACAATAGAACAGTTTGGAAAGTCAAGAGTAAAGTGACAGGGAAAATAAAGCTCTTCTAATTCCATTGTGAAATGATTAATCCTCTGTATTGGTTTGATTGTCATTATCACACAATGGAAGCATATTTTATATCAACTTTTCTATGGTTTCAACAGCATGTCTTACATCAAACAAAAATTTTATGTCCCCTGAAACTCGAGAGTATTTATTTTATTTTCTTTTCCTGACAGTACAATCGAAGTATCAAATGGCTGATAATTTTTCATCATCACCTAGTTCCACTCACATGCACACACCTTCATAAAACATATGAAAGAGACTTTGGAAATTAGGGTCACAGTTCTACTCATGTTAATAGCTCCCGAATTAGTCAATAAAATGATAGAGACGTCATTAGCCATGCTAAAAATGGAACTGATGAATTACATATCTGAGCTGTCTTCATGTTCCTTTTAGTCTTATAACAAAAGCATTCAGACATTTATGCAAAAAGAACTTTACAAGAGCTAAGGCTTTCCTTGATCTATAGCCTCAAATAATGCTTTTTCTGTTGGAGGCTCACCATGCTGCTGCTGAAAAGAGAAGTAGGAAGATATGAAGCACACAAAGATGGGCTCAATTAATGGCAAAAACATGCTTGGAATTATTAGTAACTATGTTTAGCTGTTAATATACAAATGACTCATATTAAAAATACTTATTGAAAATTATATGCATATTTAACTATAAAGAAATATTGACACTCACATAGACTCCATGTAAAAACATCTGTGAATGAAATATTTACTAGTCATTGCTCTGGGACAAAAAAAAAAAAGAAAGAAAAAAAGGAAACAAACGAAAGAACAAAAGCATCCCCAAGGCTGACAGTGTGATAGAACAGAACAGGGAATACTTTTTTCCCTATAACTGCTATCACATGCTTGCACAGTGATTAATGAAGGTGACTATCTTAACTCCTAGTTTATTTAGCAAAATCATGTATAAGCAACAAGCATCTTCAAAGTCATTACAAAAAAATGTTAGGAGAAGGCAAATTCAAGCCATTGCAAAAAAAAATGCTTTTTTGCATGCAATTGCTTCTCTTATTTTCCATTAAGAGTCCAATTCCCCTATAATCAGCTTTCAGAATAAAAAAAAAAAAAAATCTTAAGAGTTATTTCTTTAATCTTACATATCACTATATTAAAAAAAGTGACCTAGCACAGTACAATAATGTGAAATTAATAGTAGAATTTAGAGAAGAAACTGGGAACTTATATTTCTCCCTTACTGTTTCTCATCTGGTTTGCTTTTAATTTTTATCTTCTGAAAATGGAACTCACTGACTGCTACAGATTATGTTTAGATCTGGGCAGTAGTTCTAAGGATGAAAGAGAATATGCTGAAATACGACCAGCTTAAATATCCTGAACTGGAACACTGAATTTCAGGACTGCACACTGACAGTTGTTTTCAAAGACATTCTTTTGCAGGGGTGGGGGTGAGGGGTGTCAGGGAAAGGGGGATGGTGGAGGGGTGGATTGGGAAGAAACATGAAAGCTGTGTACTTGAAGGAAGAAAAACACACACAAAATGCTGTGGCAGATTGTTGTGGTGAAAATAAAGCTGACTTCTTAGCCACATTCAAAGTCAAGCTGCCACAAAATTCCGAAAGGAATCATACAAGCTAAGAGTTATACTAAGTGCAGGAGCATAAAGTAGTTGAAGAATTATAGTCAAGTGAAATCATTACATTCAGTCTCTATTTCAGCTCTGTAAGTGAAGGACAGGACAATATATTGCTGCAAATCATCTTAATCTGACTGTATTTACCAGGTAAAGAGAAAAAAAAAAAAACAAAATAAAGCTTTTACTGTCAAATTAATTGACAAAACTGCTAAACACAGATTAAGCCTCTGAAAATAAGTTTCTGCAGGGTTTGTATCAGAGGAGAGGAAAGCTAGAAACATACCGATGAAATCTAAATTGTTTTTTTCCATATATGTAGTTCAAATGGGAACTACTAACCTGTCAGCCTCACCCCTGTGTCTGGAAGTTCCTTTGTGAATAGGGAGATCCTTAGGTGACCATCTCACTACAGATATCTAAGATTTATACATATCCATATAAGAATAGGGTATCCCGTAACAGTATTCACAGCAAAGAGTCTTCTTTCCAATGAAATGCTGTGTCACTTTTTTTGATTATTAAGTAACAGCAAACATCACATTTCTAACTGCTAAACACTCCTGTGATGCATTTTACTCCATGCATTCACTACTGTTATTAATAACTATCTGCTGTGAGAGGCAGCAGTTCACATTGTAGTCTGAAAAAAACCCAGCCTTTCCATGTTCAGCTGTAACATGTTCTTTTGTGTAACACAGCCTTCACAACCTGACTTCAAGGATCCTTTTAACAGCAACCACAGAGCAGGTGTGGAAGACAAAATTACTGTGTAAACTGCAAATCCTATTAATCTCCTGCCAGAGAATCCAGCTGAAAAAGAATAATTGACTAGATGCTTGTAAGATTTATGATTAAGTCCATCCCCCAGTCTGTGGCACATACTGTCTTGTCAGACTACTCATAAATTCTGACTAATTAGAAACACCGTCTGGAAAAAGCTGTTCTTATGCAGCATGAGATTGTTTTGACCCCAGTGCAGGACGCTGCACTTGCCCTTGTTGAATCTCATACATCAATCCACTCCTGCCCAACTTGGGATCATCTGCAAACTTGCTCAGATTGCACTTGATCATACAATCCGGGAATAGAAGGCTTTTCAAATACACACTCCTGCACTCTGAAACAAAGTAAACAACAGTCATAATCAAACACTGTCAGCACTGTCAGCATTGTGTTCTCCCTTACTCAAGTACCATTACGGAATAATGTAATTGGCTTTAGTATGCTCCTTCCAGCCTTACACTGGTGTTACTGAGAGGAGAAAGAAGCTAACATTTAGCTGTTGAAAGAGGGCATTTTTTTCTGGTTTGAAGGTCTTTTTTTATTCAATTGTCTCTCAATATATCTATACTAGAATCTGATTCCAGTGAACCTTGTATTACTCATTTCTAACAAATACATAATCTTAACCATTTTTCACAGTAAACATTTTTTCATACATTTAGATGCTATTTCCTATACTTGTTTCCATTGCCTCACATCCTTTGGCTGACAATTACTGAGAAAAGTCCATCTCTTTTTAATTTATTTATTTAATTTCCTTCCATCGGGTGTTTATACCTATTAATAAGATCATCCTGAGCCTGCTCTTCTCCAGGCTGAACAGTCCCAGCTCTCTGCCTCTCCACATATGACATATGCTTTGATGCCTTTCATTGAACTTGCTCCAGTAGCTCTTCATCCTTTTATGGCCAGAGCATTTTGAATGTTGCCTTACCAGTGTTGAGTACAGAGGAAGGATACTGTCCTTTGACCTCTGGAGATACTCTTTCCAATGCATTCCCAGGATGCTATTAGTCTTCTTTGCTTCAAGGGTGCATTTCTGTCTCATGGCCAGGCTGTTGTCCACCAAGCCACCAAACCCCTTCTTGAAAATCTATTTTCCATCTGGTCAACCCTTGGCCTACACTGAGATACAGCGTTATTCTTCCCCAGGTGTAGAACTTATCTTGATATCTTGGTCTCCTCAAAACAGTCATCAGTCCTCAAGAAGGTTCCCTTTCCCCCCAGTAAAACTGTATGGTACTTTGGATAAAAATTTTAAAATTCAAAATTATGAAGTTTAGGTATTTTCAATGCAGTGCTTGAAAATAATCTTATCTCTTGAATAGGTTTAATAGTACATAATACTGTTGATTTCCATACAACAATCCCCTTGTCTTCCTTAGCCCTTCAAAGGGGTAATAATACCAGTAGATATATGAACTAACCACAGGTGAAAGTGAATGAGTCTTTAAGTATTAAATGAATCAAAATGTTTTGTATACTGTTGTAGTTTTTAAAACAATATTTTCAGTGCCTGGAGATTGAGGTAAACTGAGTTGTATCACTTATCTGTCCAGAAGGTCATGGGAGCACTGTCTATTCCATGATTGTTTATTTTCCAGAGTGAATGGTGGCACATTATTTCTGCCAGAGCTGCAGCTATGTTTATAAACTCTAACTCCTGTTTGCTCATCTGCTTTCAAAGATAATCGGGTAGTTGACAAAGAATATGGTGTTTTTTTTTCTGTCAATATTCTCAACATCTTGTGAAGCATATAGTTGGTTTTTTTTCTGTAAAAAGTATGATGAAGGGAAGAAGAGACTGGGTTTGGACTTTTTGTGAATGTTATATGACTTAAATTAGATCGAATAATAATGTTTACAAAGGCAATAGGCGTTCTAAAACCATGCCTGATATTCTCCCATCTGCTCCATTAAAGCAGGCTTTCATCCTCTCAAAAGCTTAATAGCAGAAATAACACTGCTTTTAATGCTGTGGGAAGTACAGTTAAAGGCTTGAGGAAGTTTTCACCAGGCATAAACTTAAAAATAAACAAACTAAAAAAGGATAAAATCTCTGCAGGTTCAAAAGGCAGCATCCCAAGTAACAAGCAATAAAATGAGAGAAAAGGGCCTTAAGTTGAACCAAGGGAGATTTAGATTGGATATTAAGAGACATTTCTTCACTGCAAAGATTGTCCAGCATTGGAACAGGCTGCACAACAAAGTTGTTGAATCGCCACCTCTGTATGTATTTAAAAGATGTGTAGATGTGGCAGTTAGGGAAATGGTTTAGTGGTGGACTTGGCAGTGTTATGTTTGTGGTTGAACTCAATGATCTAAAATGTCTTTTCCAATCTAAATGATTCTATGAGAATTCCTTCCAAAAGGCAGTGTATGCCTGGATGAAATGTGTCACACTTGCACCTTTAACTCTCAATCACTCTTGGATGTGTTTATGCTGTTAGCCATCCTGTGATGCTGCCACAAACCTGGCGCAGCATAAGCCAGGAAAAATGGCAAATCCTGGTTGTTTCAATGTGGTGCCATGTAAACGTGGATAGGACATTTGTGGACACCAGCTGGTGCAACCACATGGCCCTTTGCTTTTTTACATTTTTCAGGTCAGTTGAGATTAGCTTAAGGATCTATGTCCTCCACAGGCAGCATCAATGATTTTCCTCCTTTTTATCCTCACTGTATTTCAGTTAAAAAAAAAAAAAAATTTGCTCAGTATTTTAAGAAAGTTCTCAAGCTTACTGTTACTCCATCTATTTGACACCTAATTCATGTGGTCACATTGTTGTAACCTACTGATATTTCAATACTTAAAGAAACCTCTTATTGGATTTATGTGGCAAGATTTTTATAAGATGGGAGGCTATAGAGGTGGTTTCTGTGAAAAGACGCCAGGGATGCCCCTAATAGAGACAGTTCCATCCAGCTTCAAAATGGACCCACTGCAGGCCAAAACTGAGTCAGTCAGCATTGCTGGTGGAAGCTCTGGGAAAACATGTTTAAGAAAGGGTAAAAACCTCTCTTCAGCAGCTGCACCCCCCGGAGACCCCTCACTGGAATAGGCTCCTGTCAGGAACTGTAGCCCATGAAAAGAAGCCCACACTGGAGCAGGTTTTCCCGTAGAATCAATAGGGAAACCATGCTGGAGCAACCTGTTCCTGAAAGTTTGCACACTGTGGAAAAACACAGTGGAGCAGTTCGTGAAGAGCTGTAGCCCATGGGAGGAGGCAGCATGAGAAGATTGTTAGGAGGAAGGAACAGCAGAGACAAAGTATTATGAACTGACCACAACCCCAATTCCCCATTCCTCTGTGTTGCGCAGGGAAGGGGAGAAAGCAGAGGAGTTGAGAATGAAGAAGTGAAGCTAACCTTGGGAAGAAATGGGGTAGAAGTTGTTTTTAGTTTTGTTCTTGTTTACACCCTACTCTGTATTTTTGAACTGGCAATAAACTAATTTCTGTTTCACTTGTGACAGAAACTGGTGATTGATCTCCTTGCCCTTATCTTGATCCATTATTTTTTTAAATCTAATTTTCTTCCCCATCATGCTGAGGAGGGGAACTGAGAAAACGGCTTATGGGTAATTGCCAACCAGCCAAGGTTAGACCACCACAGGATAACATGAGTGTAACTCATACTATGGCTAATTTAGAATTAAATGATCTTAATACTGAAATATCAATAATTAAACTATACTCATCAACATCATTAGTGCAGACCTCTGCATAGCAGAGGAGGTTGAAGTTACAATGATTACCCCTAATTCATATAGGTAGGTCCATAAATCTTCAGGGAAAATAAATTGTGTGTATCAAGTTGCCCTGTGTGTAACATTACTTAAATGTTTTGCTAATTGATCATTCTTCGGGAAACAAGTGGGGAAAAAGTACCAAGAGCAATTATATTGTTCTTTGCTCACAGTATTATTAACAGGCTAACTTTTTTTATTTTAAATTCATCTAGATAATTAAACTTCTCATTACATAGATATGTTTAAACTTATCACTTTTATTTATATTAATAACATTACTCCCTAGTGTATATTACAGCAATCATAAACCAGAATTGCCAAGGAGATGATATAACATTTGTTGTTTCTGCTGTGGAACAAGCAGGCTCAGGCTGGTATGAGCAATCACCACAGCCTGATTAGTGTGTGGTATTCCAACCTCACTATTGCTTGATGTGAGAAAATATTTTACCATAAGGATGAATTATATACAAAAAGTACAGTGATAATATGCAGAGGGCCATGTCTACTGATATTCATTTAGCAACATGCTTTTGCTGATGCTTGTATCCTTGCCAGTTTATCCATTGCAGGAAGGAATATACAATCAGGACATTATAAAAATCGTGGAAGCTTTTCAAGACTGTCAGAAAACACTGTTCATAAACAATAAATACAAGCTGAAAAATTACTCTGTTACAGAAAAACCATAGTGTTTTATTCAGTGTAGTACCATGCTGACAATTTAGTAGTGGTTTTGTTCTGAATTCTAATTGGTTGCTGCAGCTCACAACCTTTATTAAGGTTGCACCTTTTATTAACCCAGAAATATGGAAACATGCACTTACCTAAGATAAACTAACATTTCTTGCAATTGTAGGTATTTCTGACTTTGTTCTCAGGGTACAGTAAATTGTCTCAACATCACTGCCTTGCTCACTTTGACTATTCATGCTAATTTCCAATGGATATAAATAGTTATAGATCATCAGGTAGATAATTAGAAAAATTAAGAAGGTTGTATTTCATTCAGTTCTAAACACTGCAATTTAAATGCATCATTTCTGGTTACACTATATTTTCCAGCAAATCAGTAAAAAGTTTCAAATATTTCACTTTATTTCTGTTAGTATAGCTGTGCTTCTGCCTCACATTTCACTTTATTACTTAACTGTTAATGTTCCTCAAGTCTCAAAAAGCTAGTCAGGGAGAGAAGATGAGAAATAGGGAAAAGAAAGAAAAGGCAGAATAAGTAACAATTCTTAACTAAACAAAATCCATTTATGTCTTTACAACTTAAATTCATAATAGCAATAGAATTTTTTCCTTTGGTCCATGAGACCTGTAAATAAAGTTTTCTAGTCTTTTTTTCCTATGGAATGACCATGTATGCCCCCGATTGATTATTAAGTATAGATATTTTTTAAAACTTTCCATATACAACAGTAAGAATACTGAGTCAGATTCTTAGATGACCCATAAATCATCTGTGACTGTTTTCAGATACCTAATGGGTAGTTATTGAGAAGAGTTGAAGACTGCTCAGAGTATAGAGCAGAAAGAGAAAAGTTAAACAGTTATGAGCTGCAGCCGAAGAAATCTCAGTTGAATATTAAGAAAAAGTTCTCACAACTAGGGCAGTCAAACATTGAAACAGGTTGCTTAGAAACTGTCTTTTGAGATATTTAAAATTTGACTAGGCAAGACTCTGAGGAACCTAGTCCTGCTTTAACATGGGAGTTGAAGTAGAATAACTCCAGAGGCTGTTTCAAATTTGACTCTCACATACTTTTATTGTCCTGAAGAGACTTCTTAACTTAGGTAGCAACATATATCCTGCAGCACAAAAAGAGACAACTCATCATTTAAGAGGCATTTTTAACAATAATGAATTAAATTATAGAATTACAAAGAAATTACTTATTATTTTAAATAAGGGTACTGATAGACAACTAACTTAAAAACTTAAACTCCATTATCAGGCACACAGGGAAAAAGCAATAAACTACTATATTCACTATATAAGAGGGAACAGAGGGACCACTTTGAAGACCACAAGGTTTTGTTTGCTTAAGCTTAAACAAATGTGCAGACAATATCCCCCTTCACCAGCTCTGTGGAAAAAGACCCAGGAGACCCGGAGGACAACAGGATGACAATGAGACAGAAGTTTAGCCTTGTGGCCAAGAAGGCCAGTGGCATCCTGGGGTGCATCTAGAAAAGTGTGACAAGGAGCTCAAGTGAGGTTCTCCTCCCCCATACTTTGACCTCGTGAAGCCTCACCTGGAGTACTGTGTACAGCTATTGGCTCCCCAGTTCAAGGACAGGCAACTACTAGAAACAGTATAGTAAATGCCTATGAAGTTGATTAGGAGACTAGACCATCTCTCTTATGAGGAAAGGCTGAGAAACCTGGGGCTGTTTAGTCTGGAGAAGGCTGAGGGGGCATTTTATTAATGCTTATAAATACTTAAAGGGCAGGTGTCAGCAGGATAGGACCAGTCTTTTTTCAATTGTGCCCACTGACAGGACAAGAGGTAACAGACACAAACTTGAACACAGGGAGTTTCATAAAAATATGAGGAAATATTTCTTTACTTTGAGGATGACGAGCACTGGAACAGCCTGCCCAGAGAGGTTGTGGAGTTTCCATCTCTGGAGAGATTCAAAACCTGCCTGGATGTGATCCTGTGTGACCTGCTCTAGGTGAACCTGCTCTGTCAGGGGAGTTAGATGAAATAATCTTCATAGATCTCTCCCAGCCCCTATCATGCTGTGATGCTGTGATTCCAAAGGCATGTGGTCTTCTTTGGGCCTTGATTTTCCAGAGAATTTAAGGTCCTTAAAGGGAACTTTTCCAGGCTTTGTCATTTAAGTGTCTAATGCACCTTGGTTGTTTTCTCCCCATGAATAAATACTGATTTCATAATACCATTTATCTGATTACAGTTAATTTAATTCTTGGGGAACTGTACGCAAGGAAACATCTTGTACTGATTGCTTTGAGTTCTTTCCACATCAATTACTTCAGCGTAGTAACTAATAAGGTTTATAAAGAACTTACTGTAATTCTGTTAAGCAGAATGTTGACTGTAATAAATGTTTAAAGTCAGCTGTTTATTTATTGAATAACTTTTAAAAATTATTTTTTAAAGATACTTATTATGATCTTGAACTGCCCGGGGTGGACTTTGTGACTTTTTTTCAGAAGCTAGTAATCTGACAATATAAAATAAAATCTTCCAGATGTATACGTAAAAAATATCACTCCATTTCTTCAGAGTATTGTAAAGTTAAAGGGATCAGCTTCATAAGAGAACCTGTTCCATTACCACATCACTAGCATCTGTAACTCTTTCCATAACTCACAATTTTCATTATAAAGGCAGCTGAGTGAAATTTCTGTGGGTATTCTTTGGTTTTAATTACTATTGTAAAGTCAGTCTGAGAGAAATGAGGTCATTTATCATTCATTGCCTAAATGAATTAATGACATTTTTATAAACATTTACTTCTCTTTATATAAGGCTACACAGTTAATCAACATCGTAATACAGCCAGTGGATATTGGTGCAATGACCTAATGACTCTGAGTGTTTTATCAGAACTCCCATGTTAACTTGCCAAGATTTACTTTCCCACTGAGGCAGAAGACAATATAAAGTGATAACCTAACTGCACTGGCAAACTAGAAGGAAGCATATTTTAACAATGATAGAAAAGGAGTTGAAAAACATAGAAAGAGAACAGAAAAAAAACCAGACTGATGATTCAACAGACTCATTGTTGGTGGTGTTTGCACTGGATCAATGCCAAAAAACCTTGGACTTGCAGAAACAAAACCAAGAAGTGGCTTCATCCAGGGCTATTGGAAATTGTTGGTGTCAGACTATTTTCTGCAGTACAATTCTGACCATTTTTCCCCCCTCTTTTCATCACTGCACTTCAGATTTTTCCATGGCCTCTTTCATAATCTTCTCTTCAGCAGTTTTACAGATGCTACTATGCTTATCTCCTTACATCTTCTTCTTTATTCACTTCTCCAAAGAACCACCATTACATAGTAATGCCCCTCACTGCCCCAGAAGAGTTATCACTGGCTTTTTCATTTTCCTATAGGCAATAGAAATTGAGCCACCCTGTTGCAAACACACTCAGAAGGGACTAAGAAGGAAAATGATGATGCTACCATGAATCTAACAAACTATCAGTGTACTTGCTTTGTTGTTTATTATATCACTTTCCATACTGTTTGTCTTATTAATTCAGTATATGTTTTTATTGTTGGACCATCTTTATTTCTACAGCACCTCACAGAGCAAAAGGGAATGAGTTACTGAAGAATGATAGTAATACCTCACAATTATACATCGAATAGAAATATGATAATGATGATGAAGAAGATGACAAAGTTAATTTCTAAGATATTTTACATGTTTCTCCTGAAAATAAGACCTAGAGTCACATCTATTGTGTTTAGAAAAATGCAACTCAAACAAAATCCAACTTCTCCCCTTGCCTCAGATCTGAGCTTCCCTTCCTGGGAACCAGATGATTTATTCAACATTAGACCATAGTACAAAAAAAAAAAGACATGAACCATGAAAATGTCTGAACTCAAGTTTGGATTCAAATGCAAACTGGCATCATAGCACAGAGATAATAAAAACTGAAGACATTTCCTTGCTCTTCACTGAGAGAGTCTCCAGCTCTCTTGCTATATGCCATTACTGGGATCTGAGCCACAGATGTGCATAATCATCAACTGAATCCCACAACAACAGAGTTAATGAGTGCCTAGATAAATTCCATGTCAGATTTCCTTCCTTTGATATTTATTTGTATTCCATGAAGTGTCACAATGAAATGCTAATCCTCATCATTATTCCCAGGGCAGACAAATTTTGATCTGTATCATAACAACCATGTGATGGACATGGATTTCAAAACGTACAAGAAATTCCTCCTTTACATAGCTTTCAGTCTACTTGACAGCTTATTTCCTTCCTGCTTAGAAGGTTTTGCATTGCTCCTTGGCTCCCTAAACTCCTAGATTGATTTTAGCCCAGTAGGTCAGTACAGTATGGATCCTCTGGAAAATTAAATAGGATGCAAACTCCAATGATTTTCTTCAATCAATAATGCAAAACGAAAGGTCATGCACAGTAACTAAAAATGTGCAAGTCTGTTATTTGAAAAGTATTTAAAAAAAAAAGTGTTACTTATATATGTAAGAAAAATTTCAGATACTTGGTATCACTTCATAAAGAGAAAAATATTATTTTGATTTAACCATCCAAATCTTATCTTAGAATTATCTATGAGAATATATTCTAGTATCAATTTTGCTTAAATGAAGGTTACCATCTGCTGCACTTTCTTGAATGGAATTGGGATTATCTTTTTCCAAGGGAAATAAACAAGAAAGCTTGTTGCTTTGTTTGCAGTTTTCTTAAGGATAATTTATTTCCTTGTGATCACATTTAAAGGTTTTCTGAGAAAATGTTTGGACTTCTCTTCAGGTTTGAGTGCAGTACTACATATTCCTCAGATGCCTCTTGAGATACAGACATGTTTATGTAGATCTGTGCTTAAACAAGTTTGTTCATGCTTCATTTCTGAAATACAATGGGGAGAAAACTTTAAAAAATGAAGAATTGTGTGTCAAAACACTTATAATTTTATCTCTGTGTCCTGAAGAGA